>CM046723.1:41400690-41487132 GCA_025584915.1 Monochamus saltuarius
AATCTACTTTCAAATTGTTCTGCAGCCATATTTTCGTTATAATCTGCAGAAGTTTTGAAGAATTTTGCCGGCAAAAATGATGCGTAACGCAACAACATTTTCGCAGTCATAATATAAAATATCGTCACACTATGTCGATCACTAGAGGCATAAATTATGTTCGTCAAAAGTTTGCTGCGCCGACGGATATTATGCTATTGGTCGATTGCGCCTTCTGCTTGATCTCACTCACATGTATAAAAATAATGACAATTTCTTTTATTACTATACTATATTACATTATACTAGATCTAATTTAACCCAGCTTATTCAGTTTACGTCACATAAAATTTCCCAAAAATCTTTGACAAAGTTAACCATGTCATATCTCTTAATAAACTATAACTATCTATATGAATTAAGTGACACCCTGATCCTTCTTATTAGATATTATCTCTTTCAGTGCAAGCTGTATGTTCCCTATGATGGTTCCAAAAATGCGAATTATATGCCATCATCAGGAGTACCCCAAGGAACAAATATTAGGGCCCTTAGTTTGATTATATGTATTAACGATAGTTATTCGCATAGTTTATAAAATATCACTACTTGTTTTTTGCCGGCAAGTTGAAGCTATATTCTAATATGAATAGTTTTAAATATTGTTTGTTACTACAAGAAGAGATAGGCCTTTTATGGTTAACAGAGAATAAGTTGGTTAGTAATATTGGTAAGTGTAATTTTGGCTATACTCTCAAAACTAAATAAAAAATAAATTTAAAACTTCCGACCACCTGCTGAGCTATTACGGGAGTTCCAGAAGTGTAATATTCTTTACACTACTTGTCACCTTGAAGGTTAACCTGGACTAATGCACGCATTTTCATTTTCTCTATATTCCAATGAATATTTTAAGTGTTATTTATAAATTATAAGACAATTAACATGAGACAACTGGAAGGAAATAATACATATTTGGAAAACGTACTTTTAGTCTATTTTTGCGAGAAAACACTAAGACACTAAAATCGTCATCATTATGATCGATGTTAAAATCCACATTATCCATCAAAAATGATATTGACTTAAGCAAGTCCAATTATTGGAATTTCGGGTGCCTGCAGACGTCATGAATTGGTTAGCAAAGATGTTGAGGAAAAAGAATCCATTTTGATAGTTACCTACTATTTCTGAGTGAAAGGCAAGAACTTAGAACTTTTACTGTCACAAATAATATTCAATATATTTTTAAAAATACATTAAAAATAAACTATTAATGAATTACATAATTCTTAGGCCAACAGAATTTAATTTCATAAAGATCAAAATTCATAACTGTTCTCTATTGACTTTGGAAAGACATATTCCAAGCTGTGATCCACTCAATTCCCATTCCATAGCGTCACAGCCTTCCCTGACATTGCATCGAAGTAAAGCACATTCCCCATGTCAACCATTGTTCACCTAATTACTAGGAGCCATGTTTAACCCATCGGGGTGTTTACCCGCACCGCAGACACTTGACTCCGCGAAGTACCACCAACATGTGGCGCCCGCCGCCGTAGGAGTTCATCCATTTATCTCCCCGATTCAGCTGTCAACGAATATCAGCGCAAATACTGTATAATTGGCGACTGTATAATAAATTGAATTTAAATAGCGATACAAGAGAGCTGTCGCCTGGTTTTAGGAGGCTGGCAAACCTCGCGGTAATCCTCTTTTCTCCTTTGGAGTGGGTATTGTCGGGCGTGAGTGACGGGACGGGACCCCAGCCGTATCTCCTTGAACCGCCGCCAAGAAATCCCAAATTAATTAACAGATGCGATGCAAGAAATAAGGAAACGTAATATCCTGAGCTGTGGTGAATAAACCGCTTTTGGATTCGTACGAGTGGTGATACAAAACGTTATTCCAGCCTCGGAAAAGGAAACAGTGCTGCTCCATTCAGATAAATCTGCTTGGAGAGCAGAGTAAATATATATACATAGCTTAGATTTCCTAACTAACAATAATAAGCAAGAACGTTAATTAAGGGAATCTTGCGAAATGAAAGGATTCAACATATCTGCACTGATATTATCAGCTACAGGACCATCATCAACTTAAACATCTGGAGATGAATGAAGGCGATATTATTTTAGCATGTTCTTTTTTGGCAACCCTGGTTAAAATTTTACACCAAAGTGTCAAAAGTGTCAAAAATACCAGATTTTGAAAAGGAAATACCAAAGAGTTCTAAAAATTCCAAAAAGTACTATAAAACGCAAGAAATTCCAGAAAATACCATTAAAAATAACAGTATATTTATAACCTAACCCTTTTGTCTGCTAAATATTTGGATATTTTTTTAATGCAAGTAGGATATTTCGAGACAATGTGGATGTAAACAAAATAATATACAAATACTTTATTTTATTTTCATATTTTCAACATTTTTTAAGTGTAACCTCAGAAATATGGTAGGTGATCTATACCAATAATTATACCAATTAATTATGCTATTACTAGTAAATATTAGTAAAATACTTACTACTAAATCATTTTGATGTTAAGTGGAATACTATCGCACAGTACAATCTATTGCTATAATAATGATACGCTCTCAAAACAGTTTTTGATCTACTGGAAATTGTGAATAGAGATTTTGTTAGATCTCTATTGGTGTGTAGAAAACATCTAAGAACTAATATTAAAAGTAGATTCCATTACGAATACGTTAGCAGTTCAAAACAAATCGCCAAATTTGTTTTAAAGAGTGCCATTATTATTGCTATGGTTGTACACTGGCTGGATTAGTCGACATGAAGAGTTTCGAAAGTTAGGAATATTGCTTCCTCCTGCCTTGAATCGATTGGACTAGTCTGGCGAGAAGAAATGCCGAAAAAGAAAAAAGTACCAATAAATACCAAAATAAATTCAAGAAATGTCGAAATATACAAAAAAATATCAAAAGTCCCAATAATAATTCCAAAAAGTTCCTAAAATACCAGCTCTATGTACACTAAAATTCCGAAATGATTTACCACTCTACTAAAGTAGTAGCCAATAGTGTCATACACTGTCATTACTAGTAAATATTAGTAAAATACTTACTACTAAATCATTTTTATGTTAAGTGAAACACTATCGCACTGTACAATCTATTGCTATAATAATGATACGCTCCCAAAACAGTTTTTGATCTACTGGAAGTTCTGAATAGAAATTTCGATCTCTATTGGTGTGTAGAAAACATCTAAGAACTAATATTAAAAGTAGATACCATTACGAATACGTTAGCAGTTCAAAACAAATCGCCAAATTTGTTTTAAAGAGTGCCATTATTATTGCAATGATTGTACACTGGCTGGATTAGTCGACATGAAGAGTTTCAAAAGTTAGGAATATCTCTTCCTCCTGCTTTGAATCGATTGGACTAGTATGGCGAGAAAAAATGTCGAAAAAGAAAAGTAAAAGTACTAATAAATACCAAAAATAAATTCGAAAAATACAAAAAAGTATAAAAAAATATCAAAAATATCAGAGAAATATCAAAAGTCCCAATAATAATTCCAAAAAGATTCTAAAATACCAGCTCTATGTACATTAAAATTCAGAAATGATTTAGCACTCTACAAAAGTAGTTCTACGCCAATAGTGTCATACTGAGTGATTTGGAAACTTACCTAAAAAAAAATCGGAATAGATGCGTTATGCTTCAACCTTTACATCGCCGAGCTACTGTAGTATCTAGCCAAATATCCGATTACTTATCGTATTAACTTTTTTGTAATGCAAAAATTTAAATTAGTTTTTCGAATATCAAAAATGGTTTATGTGTAGCAACTCGCAGTTGATGGATATGGTTTTAATTTATGGTGACGTGAAAATATTTTAGCAGAACGATTTCCCGGTAAACATGTGCCAAATGTAGCTACTTTGACAACGGTGTGCAGTGAGTGCAAGTGTATTGCATACGCTGGCATGACGCTGGAAATCTGCAACAGAATCGTGGAAGAGATGGAAGTCGAGGGCTTCCACGGCGTATTGCAGCAGTGTGGCGGATCATATACGATGCTCAATTATATCCGTACCATGTACATTGTACAGCTACAGCTTGTCCAAGTATTAATACCAGGAGATTGGACAAGGAGGACCGGTACCATGGCCGCCACAATCTCCTGACATTAGATCATGTGGATATATTTTTGTGCAGATATTGCACCAAAGTGGACACTATTGATGATTTGCGCAAACATATCATAGCTGCTGCCAATAACTTACAAGTTCAAAACGGACAAGAAGCAGAAACATGTGTTAGTTTAAAGGAACTGGATAAGACGGGTCTAAAATGTTGTTGTAACATCAAGTGTGTCAAACTATTTTACTAATTAAAACCACATATTAACTATCTTAATAATAATTAATAAGCGGCAAAAGCAGTTGAATTCGCTGTATAAAAATGGGTGTTGTAAAATATAATTTGTTTCTTTCCTTGACAATTCCTTTAAATTTTTTGGTTTGGTTTTTTGGTCGCCGATTATACGCATTATCAAATTTTACAGTGGACCAGTTTCCAGTGCCGTGCGAAAGTGTATTTTTAAATCATTTTTGAACTGCTCTTCTTGATTTTATTTTTACAAAATTGTATTCGTAGGAGTAGCCTGTACATTTAATTTTTTTGGATAAATTCCGCAACGCCCTGTATTCTGGTAAAACTTAGTCATACTTTAATCCTTACTTTGGTATCTTCTTCACGCCCGTAAGGGAAATATTGACACTTATTGTTCTGAAACAACCACATCGCTATGAATACAAATAGTGACAGCAGCAATGTGTCACTACGCATACACGCTCGACACAATTAACAAGAAAACAAATGAATAACCACGGATGACTCAAGACGCTCTTTCGCCATGCAATTCCTCGAATACCCGTCGCAACCACCGATCGTACCGACCTTGGCCAAAAACAATCGAAGAAACAATAAACCGAAACCATTCGGCGCAGCCTAAACGAATTCCCTGATTGAAGTTTCAATAGAACCATCGCTGCGCCTTTCAGCGCTCAAGGTGAGGCGACAGCCCATCAAAGTGATACCCAGTCTCCCTGATGGATGCATTAGCATAAGGCTCGGACACGAATATTCCTCGCTGAAAGCTTCGGGAACCACCTGGTGCCGTATATGGCGCGGGTACCGCTTAAGTGGGCAATATTTGATGGAATTAAAAGTGTGGCCCGCGGCCAGCAGCTCGGATTGATGCTAATTTATTTTGATTAGTGATGTTGTGCGAGCTGGTGGCGCAATTAATGAATTATGCGCGAGGTAAAAAATCTCTGTCGGGCGGTTAGGCAAACAAAACATTTTTAAATTTAATTACTGACAAGAAAGAGAGGCGACTGACAGAAAATTGACAACGTCTGTAAGAAAACTTTTATACGGGTAATAATTTTTATGAGTACTAACAATTAATATAACATCCTCACTGATCTGTAGTTGCAGGCAAATTTCAAATAGCACTAGTGTACATGTTTTTGCACTAGTGTACTAAAATTATACTCGTATTCATTAACAATAGTATTAAGACATAACTGTATGGCTCCATCTAATTAATAAAATTTAGACTTGGTATTCGAATTAGACCAATTTCAAATATTACACTAGTGTACATTACAATTAATTTGCACCAATATCATGAAAACTTCTGTCTATATTAGTATGAATTAACAATATATGTATCAATGACTAATTGATAAAATTTAGGTTTTGTTATTCTAACTACGCTGATTTTAAATATTACACTAGTGTACATTAGAAATTGATACTAGTGTAGACAAAATGTTTCTGTACCTACTTATGTCATGAAAATGTCTGTGTACACTAGTGTGCATTAACAGCACACCATTGTATGGCTACTTAAAATATTTAGACTTGTTATTACATATGTTTGCAGTTTATAATTCTTACTGAATAAATATATCGTTTTTATCGCTATAAAACAGATTTTTAGTTTATTGACACTAGCGTATACGAAACTTTTTCGTATTAGTGTACTAAAAGTATTCTTGCATTAACGTGCTATTAAAATTTCTCGATACACTAGTTTATTGGTACTAATTTATAAAATTTAGTATTACTTATTAGTACCAAACTGTGCCACGGATTTATATAGATAAAGAGTTGCCTAATCTAGAGATTAAATCATAAATAATTAGTGAATAGTATTGTACATATACCTAGTTTTTAATTTCTGCTCGACAAATGTATATATTTTAATCATTAATAAACATATTTTTAAATAATTCCCACTAGAGCGCACGAAATATGTTTACATTAGTGTACTAAAACTATTCTCACACTAATGCACTGGTATATTACAATATAAAAATGTATTAATTATTTAAAAATTTTGACTTGTTACTACTAAACCGTATCATACAAGAAACTATTTATATATAAATTCCCAGGTTCTAGATATGGGATTACTAAATTTACAAGCTGGATCATAACTTGTGCATGCATATTGCATAATATTCTAATTTTCTAATTCCGTATGAGAAATTATTATTATATTTTAATTGATTTTTAGATCGTTTACACAAAATACTTCCGCACTAGTGTACTATGAAAATTTCTGTGTACACTAGTGAATAAGTGTATTATAATAAAAAATTGTATTACCAAACTATAAAATTCTAGCTTATTCGCTTTGTTACGTCAATTTGTTTTAAATAAGGCGTGCGAGTTCTAGAACTAATTCTTTTCTTGCACTAGTGTACTTTGAAAAATTCTGTGTACACTAGTGCATCACTACGTTATAACAAAAAATTATATGCGAGTTCCAGAACGTGTACTTAAAATATTTTCGCCCCAGTGTACTTAATCTTTTCTTGCACTAGCAAACTATAAAATTCTGACTCATTCGCTTAGTTACGTCAGGATTTTTTTTCAAAACAAGGAGTGCAAGATCTAGAACGTGTACGCGAAATATTTTCGCACTATTGTATCTACTTTGAAAATTTATGTGTACACTAGTGCATGAGTGCATTATAACACAAAATTGTATAACCAAACTATAAAATTCTGGCTCATTCGCTTCGATACGTTAGTTTTTTTTGCGAGTTCTAGATAGCTGACGCTATCATTTGTTCATTTACTCCCATATGAAGGATACGGAGCGAAGCGACGAGGCAAACGTGGCACATAAAATCGATATTAAAATATGAATTTGATGTGCAAGTTGCAGAATGTTGCAAATTTTCAATAGTATTCCACCGTTTGAGCGCGCAATATGATACAAGCACTAAATGTTTTACGAGGGAATAAATGTTGTTAGGGGAGGGGCGTCTGTCGAACGGGATTCCGTGACGTACCGACGTTCGCCAGTGAAATATTGTATTTCGGGGTTCTGTCGGGATTTTACTCGTAGCGACATAGGTGGCACGGAATAAACTTGTTCGGTTGTCGTAAAACTAGGACGAACGTCAACTTTATGAACCGAGTACATGAGGGACACAATATTTTGGAATATATTAAGCAGTTAGAGCGTATTTCATATAGTTATCCTGAGTTTTACTATACAGTGTGTTCAGAATGGGCTATACTCAGTGGCGGAACCAAAAAATTGACGGGGAAGGGGGGGGGGGGAAGTCAGTGAATAAAGTTAAGTATTTCAAACTAGATTTTTTTTAATAATAAAAAAATAAAAATTTCTAATAAATTAAAACAATATAAAGTAAATAAAAAACGATCTCATCATAAGCATGTAAATAATAAACAGATACGAACAATATTTGTTACAAAAATTACAAAAATAAAATTAGAACTTAGATGCAGGTGAACGGCAACCCTACAGTAGGGTTGCCGTAGGAGATCTAGTTCACTGACCGCGTTGCCAAATCTTGGCGAATAGAGTGGTTGCAAGTTTGTGATGGAACATTACCTATATGACAACCAACTCAACCCATGGGGGAGGTTCTGACTCCCAACCACCAAATAATGTGATTTAAATCAACCTTACCACAATTTTGCTTCTTTAAGAAGAGGCATGGAAAAGTACTTTTTTAGTTCATTTGTACCGAATATTTTTGACGGTTCTATCAGCCATTTCAATTTTGATATATTTTGTCACGTGACACAAATCAGCCAATCATTTAAACATTTAACAGCTTTCAAGGATATTTTCAATCAGTATGGCACCAAGTTCGACAGCTTATTATTTAAATTAAATTTGAAAATGTTACGTTTTGGCAATGCGAATTTTCAATCTGTTAATGCGCTAATTAACGAAAAAATCACAAATATACGTGGGGAATATTTATGGTTTTGCTGTGAACGAGAATGTGAGTCAAATGAGTATAAAAGCGTAGAAGAACTGGTATTGACACTATATGATTGGGCATATTGCACATATTTTGTCTAAACTTATGCAACATAACCTTCAACTACATATTTGTTATACAGTAATTTTCGGATGGACTTTGAATGGAAACGTTGCAGCATTTCCAGCATTACCGCTTTGGAAATTTTAAATTCAAAATAAAATAAAGGTGAAGCAACATGTCTACGTTTCTGAGGCACCATTAAATGTTGCGACATATTTTCTTTTTCTATATCGTTCCGTTGTTTTCCAACAATGATTAAGTATAGATAACAATACATAATAGATCATTTGTACATACTCTGTAAAATATAATATAATAGCGCAAAAGCGATTACAACTATACGTCCTTATGAATAGCACATATGCAAGTGTAACTTTTTTCCTCACTCTCGGGTTGCCACGTAATATGATGCAAACAATTTTATTGTTATTATATCTTATTTGTAAATTCACAGTACATTATGTAGATATACATCATGCACTTGTGAATAAGTATTTTTTCGGAGTGGGAAATTAAATTTTTCAACATCGTTACGTATTTTTAATAAAAAATTATGTAATTTGGCATAAAAGACGTATTTCTACTGTGTGTATTTGGTATTTTTCCAGTAAAAGGTACATGGTGTAAAAAACATGTAAATTTAATATAATTTTCATCAACGCCTTAATATTTACAATAATAAACTGAGTCCGAACCTGTTACGAGCCGCAATCCCCGAACTCTAATCAGTCCCGGACACAATATTTATGTAATATTGACGATGTACGTGCTATATCGAAAAACCAGGTATTTCCAAACGTTACATCCTTTGCTCAAACATTCTCTTTCCGTTTGAACGCGCAAAACCCACATCCGGTAACGTTTCTTTGTTTCCCGGTGGCCGAATTCCTGCGCTTCCAGGAACCGGCGGAGAGAAATAAAACGCGATAAGCATCGATCGGTCTTGCAGCTGCAACGGGGGCGCTGCTCCACCGAATCTACAAATCAAGTGGAACGCTTCGTCGGTCGCGAAACTAAAAGTCATCGCGAGAGATCGAACGGGCGATATTTTTTACGCACCTCTTGGCTACCGGCTTGGGAAAATGGCTTTTTGCGGTGTCCAGCACCCATTCGCGTCAAGATAGGGGTCAAAAATTGATGTATTTAAATTTCGATCAGTTAAAAGTATGTAACTGCACCAGCTAATACTGGTAGGGATAATAAAACAAGAATAGCAGTAATTTTTACTGCTCAAACAAATAAAGGTAAACGATCTAGATTTATTCCTTTAGGTCGTATGTTAACAACAGTAGTAATACGATTTACTGCACCTAAAACAGAAGAAATTCCAGTTAAATGGAGACTAAAAATTGCTAAATCAACTGATGAACTTCTATAGCAACATTAGCTAAGAACTAGCGTAGAAAAGATTAAAAGAAGATTATAGCATTAACGTTTTTGTGACGCGAGTGTTTACATAAGTTTTCAAAGTGTTACAAATAGCTTACGTGTCAACTAGGAGTTGATGGATATCGTTTCACTTTATGGTGAAGTGAAAATGCTAGCAGAACGATTTCACGAATATGTACCAAATGGCGCTACTTTTACCAAAATTATGCGAAATTTGCAACCGAATCGTGGAATAGATGGAGACCAGGGTGTCCACGGCGTATTGCAGCAGTGTGGTGTATAATACACGAGGCTCAATTATATCCGTACCATGTACAGTGTGTCCAATCATTAATACCAAAGGATTTTTCTCGTCTTGTTGAAAGTTGTAATTTGCTGCTATCGTTGATCTTTAATGATTTTACTTCACTCAGATAACATTAGTTGGTGATTTGACATTCGATGGTATCTGCAAAAATTCTTCCTAGATTGAACTTTCGACGTACCTAATCTTCTGCAACCTGGATCTGGATTTCTAGCTACAGTGACGCTGTTCCTAACATTTTAGTCAGATTTCACCTAAAACAGTGCTTTTGATAGATTCAAATATTTTGCGATTTTTCATGTCATTTGACCAAACGTGATCTTCCCAACAACCTAAGTGGAACATTTTTGTAAAATATAAAAAATCTAATCAGTATTAGCTTGTCTCAAATAATAATCTTTTGTACAGGCCCAGTAGTTAATTTTAGTTTTCGACTCCTCCATAGTTACAAAAAGCAATTTTTCCAACTTCTGGATATCACCGACTCTATGTTTTGATATCTCTTCGCTTCTGTATATTCCAGACGCAACTTTCAACAGCAAGGAGTTTCTAGTAGATTTTTTTCTATATCATGTCTTCTTAGATCTTAGCCCACTTTTCTACTCTGTTTTCATGACGCTAGTGTTTTAAAAATACAGTGATTTCTTTTGAAACAATATGTAAAAGAGTACTTCTGGTGAATTTCGTTGGCATTCTAGTCGATTAAGCTTTGGGAAGTGGAGGTGTGACGCAACCCGTTTCGTGTTTGTTTTCCAATGCGCCTTCGATCCCGATCTAAAATTGGAATCCACTCAGTGCACGCCATCGCCCGATTAGCCACTCCACCGGTTACCACTGCGTTGACCTCTCACCTTTAACCTCTTTCTGAGCGGTGCAGGGCCCATACATCCCAATATCCATAAAATTAAACTGTAAAAACTTTCCGAGGGACCCCCACACTAAAAAACAACGAGCTGCGTGTGGAAAATCGCTACCGACGGCGGCTTAATAGATTTTATGAAGTGTTCCTCGCCATAACTCCCATCCTGGATCCATTTTGAGTCAATGACTTGAGACGGAATGATAGGGACAATATTTCGCGAGTATAGTTTCGATATTTCGGGTCCGGATTAATGTGGCGTTAATATTTTAAGCGGATATCCCGATTTGCTCGAATCGAGGACAAGGCGGGGGTGTGAGGTGCTGATTTAAGCCTGGCGTTGATATTGTGTTCGATCGCAGCTACTGAGAGAAAATTAATGTATTTAATTTAAAGGCTTTTAATCTCCATACCCTGCCAGAAGTTATTAATTTATTAAGGCAGTTGAGCTGAATTATGAGCTTAAATAACTCCTATAAAGTAGGGGATATTTATTAGGATCGGTGCAAAAAAAAGGTGCATGAAGTGTATAACTAGACACAACAGTTAAATTCATCAATATATAACTTAATGATTTCAATGAATTTGGTGTGGATCAAGAATTCACATCTCAATGCTTTCAAAATGAAGAAATTGAAACTTGATGAGTTTAAAAAGATATATGTCCTACATGAGATAATGAATACTAATTTGAAGATATAAGAGAAGTTGCAATGTGCAACGGAAGCAAGTGCATTGGCAAGCATCAGATCTATGAGTAACCATTTGGACTTACAGGTGTTGGAATTTGATGCAAAAGTAAATAGTTGCATAGAAAATACAGCAGACTCTAACTTTTATGGCAATGAATGCTATGCTGATCAAAATTTTGGACCAAGACAAATTGAAAGAGTTGAAAATTAAGTATTGAAATTCAATGAACTGAAATATGTCAGTCTAATAATTTCAGTGACGGTAACGACTCAAACTTCAATGTTGTATACATTGTTTAAAAAACATATACATTTGTTTGACTTTTTGTAAACTGATAGACACATCAATAACAATTAGGTAATGCGGTCATGTGTAGTAGATGAAAAACTTATTAGTGGTGGGCATTTGTGTAGAAATTACTTCGCGTAAGTTGGTTTATCATCTTTTTGTTTGTAACCAATAATTCTGTCAAATCTCAACCGATTTCTAAAAACGGTATGTCACTCTGTATTCGCAATGAAAAGGGCTTTAAAATGATGTGCCACAAGTGGGGTAGTTGCATTTGAAATTTTTAAGTTGGGGTTGCTAGGCATTAGGGGGATTAACATATCAAGTTGACTTGACTGTCAAAAAAGCTTCCCCCAAGAACAAAAATCGACGGGTCTCGGCGAATTTTGAAATATTATTCGGTTTTTCAATTATAGGAGGGGTCAAATTTTTGTTGGGATACCCTGTATGGTCGTGTAACAGTGACATAAGATTTCTTAATGTGATTAACTGCTGTAAAGTAGAACATATTTATTAGGAAATAAGTGGATTAGTGCAAGAGAACATATCATCAAGTATAGTATAGGAACAACAGTTCTCGTCAATATATGGCTTACTGATTTAAAATGGTTTTGTTGTGGTTCAAAAATTCACCTCTTAATGCTTTGAAAAAGAAGTTGAAGAAGTTGAAACTTGAAGAGTTTAAGGAGATTCCTGCATATTACTTGGTGTATATCATATATGAGAGAATGAATACTAATTTGAAGATATAAAAAGAGAAAGCAAGTGTACTGGCATTTTACAAAAGATATGGTTAAATATTTGTAGGTTCTTATCAACACCTGTTGTTCCCTTCCATCTTCCTGTTACTGTAAATAATATGTTAGTTTTACTCTTATCTTTATTGTTAATTGCGGCAATTCAGCACATTTTTATTCTTCTTCTCATCCTGAAATTAGCGCAACCTGCTGGATGTTTTTGAATTTGCTATTAAATTGATTGACAACCTAGCATGTAAAATGGCAACTGCTCGTAGGCATCATACGAATCAATGAAGTTTATAGTAAAGACTAAAGAATGACTGTTGAAGTAAAGTAAACCCGCATAAGACTTTGTAGCGATGTTACTTTCCCTCAGCCTTTTAAAATTCGACAATTTTACGAGACATAAACCGACGCACACAGTTTTACGACCCCGCGTTGTACCTTCTCGCCGCCTGGGCGTACAATAAACACTTTGCAGTCGTTTTTGCTGTTGTTTCAAGGTAGAGCAAATCCTTTAAAGCACCCGTCCCGGGCTTTTCTATAACTCCTTATTAATTTCTCGGTAGACGAGCAAGAACCAAAGTTATATCCGGGCGTGTTGGGAAGTTTCTACAGCGACACTGGATTATCGCGAAAGGGGGCAGGACAGTTTCCAGCGTTATTGTGTAGGGTAGGGGATGAATTCAGGCCGTGAGACAATCGGCCCTTTCTGGGGAGAAGGTAGGGAAAGGTACAATTATATTCAAAGTTATATCTCCAACAGAAATTAAACCTTATTCAATAATTTATGATTCTTGGCTGTTTCAATAATTTTGGAGCGGCGTTATTTACCATTACCGTAATTAAAATGCGAGGAATATGAATTTAAATTAAGGTCATAACCCCGGAACATACAGAGTGATATATGGCACTGCTCTTTCAGAAGTTGTAAAAGACAGTCTATTCTGGAAATGTATCTACATTATGATGAAAATTATCTTAATTAAAATGGAGATAACGTAGGTAATGTATTGGGGCTTTCAAATTGGACGTTGTTTTTAAATTCTTCCGTAAAACACCATTCTGCCACCCGTTTTTCAGGACCGTTTTATTTTCCCACCCCTAAAACTAATCTATTAAAATTTTAACCTTTGTACGTAATGGATTTCAATTATCGTCAGATGCAAAATTCTGTGGACATGGTCCCTATGGAATCGAATTTTTCTAAAATTTAGAATTTTGAAATTGGTGGAAATGGAAGATAAAATAAGCGAAAAAATATAGTCGTAGCGGTTGATCATAAGAGACGTCCACAACAAGTTGGGCTCAGAAAATGTAGTTACACAAGGACATTAGCTCTGAAGGCATATAAAGTTCAAATATCGTGCATTTGTCAATTGGATTAAACAAAAAATCATCTTTTCAGGTGAAGCACACTTTGAAATTGGTGGACTGTTAAACAAAACACGTACATCCTAAATGTGTCACTGTGCCATGTCAACTCGTGATCAGGAGGTCTAATTGGTTCATACTTCTTCTTCAAAATACTGCTAGTGATACCCACTGTGACTGTGAATGGTCTTCGACATCGATATTCGAGTTTTTGTATCCGAAATTGACGAATATTGCCTGGATGGCATTTAGGGTCAACAGGATGATGTTACACTTTACATTCACATTTTATCGGCCAGTGGTCGAGTGGTTTGAGGCGTCAGTACTTGAATCGATGGGGTCTTCCAGTGTAAGTCGTTTCTTGGCGCAAATGGGGCCTGCATAATAATAATATGCCGCCCCCACTCCGGCATAAGTCTCCGACACTAATCCTTGTGATTAGAATAAGGGGTAGATATATTATTATTATTGCAAATGACACAGCTATTTGAGTTATTGGTGAGAGAGAAAACCACAGTTATGCCAACATGTCATTAAAAATTTTAACAAAAGAGTAGACACGTGTGAAACTGCACGAATTGACCATTTGTCAGATATTGTTTTTTATGTTAAATGCCCATCCATTACACTTCAATTACCACTAAAAAGTATTTTGAAATCAATGCAAGTTACGTTTTTTTATTCAAGAATTTTGAAATATGTTTTAAAAGATCCTGTAGTTTGAAACTATTTTTTTCAATATTTACAATATTGTTCATTATTGTGAAAAAAGTGTTTGTTACTCACATATAATGATGATTAAGAAACGAAACTGACCTTCACAATTCTCATACTTGTGACTTGCCTACCATGCTATGTTCTTTGTACATAATACTAATTTAATTCAATAACCAAAGAGGCATTTTAATAATGTCTACACTTGGAATAGTGTAAGAACAAAAATGCATATAAAAAATTATTTAAAGAATATGATCACAACGGTGCCATCTCCAAAGTGCAAATCAACATAAAACATTCTGTAATGCTTTATGATGGAAGTGCGAACAGGGCCCAATAGTAGCTGCACATACAATATTTGTCAATGATGTAAAAATGAAAATATCATGCCATAATCACAGATTTTTCCTCAAATACATCCAATTATTTTAATTCTTAAGGTAATTTTTTTCCTCCATGACATAAATTCGGCACTTTGTGGTATTCTTTTAACGACGGCGACTACAAAGCGAAGCTTTTAATCGAGGCGACGCCCCGCCTTAATAAAACAAATGCCAATTAAAAAACGATTCCTCTCGTTTATTAAAATCAGTGTTAATAGCCCCCCTGATTGCCCTGAATGCATGGCCGTTAATATCCATTAGAATGGTTAAAGGAGGTCCCGGGGTTAATTGATTTATTAAAAATCCCGGCTGGCAAAAGCACATCTATTAATTATTATTCCCGTGCTAAATTCATAGCGGAGATTGAACTAATTCAAATCGATTAAAAGGTGCAACTGAGCTCGGTTATTAGTTTATACTGGGCGAGCGAAATTGTCATTCAATTTTATTGGTTAGCGGTGCTGAATAGTGTTGGTCGAGACAAGGAATATTGCCAAATCTGAATAATTTCATTAAATTCAAGCGGTTTATGACGTACCCCAAAGCGCTATTCTTGGGCCTTTCTATTTGCTTTATTTATTAATGACATTGTAAAAGACTTGAGGGTTCACATCTTACTCTATGCCGATAATGCCAATTTTTCCCCCACTACATTCCATATCTGACTTTATTAAATTACAGAATAATCTTTCAAAAATTAAGGAATGGTGTGACGGAAATAAGCTTCCCCTTAATGGCAACAAATGTAGTGTGGTCCCTGCATACACATATGGTATCACATTGGATGGTCCTGAGCATGTCAAAGATTTCAGAGTTACTTTTGACAGAAAATTTACTTTTAATTTACATAATGAATCAGTTATTCAAGCATCCTACAGAACTTTGGCATTCGTTATTAGAAACTCCAAAAGCTTCACCGCTATTAATATACTGTTTTTGCTTTTTAACACCTTCGTAAGATCTGTCAGAATATGGTTCGTTGCTCTGGAAACCTGGATATAATATATTTATATATATAAAGATTCATTAGAAAACATTCATAGGCGTTTTTTTAAAATATGTATCTTATACAGTTGATGGATTCTATCGTCCCATCAGCATTCCTCAGAATAAATTAATTTCCAGATTTTCTGCAAAAAGTCTTGAAGTACGTAGGAAAAAACAAGCTATATTATTTATCTTCAAAATCTTTAAAAACTGTATAGACTATCCTCAAATATTAGAAAAGCTAACGTTTGCCTTGCCACCTACATCGTCTAGATATATGAAGACGTTCTATTTGCCTATTTCAAGAACTAATATATTAAAGTTTTCTCCGTTGCATTTCAGCTGTCATACCTGTAATGATTTGCAAAGCAGGATTGAGTTATTTTGTGCAATTTCAAATAAAATAATAATAATAATCGATTATTTAAGATAAACTATTATTTGTTTATTGCGAGTATAAGTTATAGTATAGCATTTCTGAATAGGCAAGGCAAGGCAAGTTTGTTGACATAACTCCATTCAAATGCCGCATTAATATCACTTTGGAGAGATATACAATCATCGGAACATTCGATACGCTTGTAAAGTTTTAGGTCATCTGCAAATATCAAACAATTTGAATTTTGTATTACATTTGTCAAGTCATTTATAAAATATAAGAATAGGAGCGACTCCAAGTTAGGTCCTTGAGAAACATCTGAGATTGATCTAAACTCATCAGAAGAAAACCACAGTACTTCACAATAAACGCCCTTGAAGATATCTTACTATCAATGCAATCACAAAATCCGCAACCCCATATTTACAAAGCTTATTTATTAATACGTCATGGTCAACCTCATCAAAGGCCTTCCTAAAATCAGTGTATATCGCATAGTCTTGTACTTCCCGCTCGAAGGTCTCCAAAATGCAATTGGAAAAAGTTAGTAGAATTCAAACGTTTTGAAATAAATCCAAGCTGTCTTGGGTTAACGATACTACTAAAATTATTCCATAGCAAAGAATACAGTGTTTGTTCAAAACTTTAGCAGAAGCAGGAAGGACTGCAATAGATCTATAGTTTTCAATATTTGATTTATCACCTGATTTATGTATTGGGATTATTGAGGATTTCCACAGTTTAGGAAATTTGTTATGTTTTAAAATTAAATTATATATAAATAAAAGAGGCTTTTCGAGATGTTCGGAATAACTCTTTAAAACCTACGGAGGCACTCCATCTCAACCCGCTGATCTTTTGGGTTTTAATTTCGTTATAGATAGTTCACAGCCCACTTCAGTAATTTGTTGTATGCGTGACATATGGTGACGTGATGTGTGTATTATTGTTATAGATAGCAGATTGGTCAGAATATACAGATAAAAAAGAATACGATCGATCGTCGACAATGGTCGAAAGAAAAAGGCAAGAGCAAGATGCCAATGCTAATACTGAAGGTTTGTTCGTTTGTAACCTTATTAGATTTGCTGTGAAAAAGAAATTGTTGTTGATGCAATGAAAAACAAAATAATTCTTTGTTGCATTCACTGATGTATAAATAACGTGACAATTATTCGTGGTCCCCCTGTATAATGGCGTGAATTAGGAGACGGAGCAGAGGCCTATTCTTCCCGAGACCTCGGGGGTATTGTGGAGATCGCGGGTCATTATTGATGGCATCCCATTGTACAATACCAACGGCCAGAAAAAAAACTACTCATTTCACGGTTGTTATTCATATTGAAAGCATCGTTTTACTCAATGAGGTTTTTAAATTTCGTTTCGGCGTATAATTAGCCTTCGAATTCCTGGTGGGGGAACAGGGACGGGCTCAGGCATATTTTGAGGCCCCCAAATTCGATATAAATTAGACAACAGTGAACAATGAGCAATTGTTAGTGTTGTCATATTGTCTTGGCTTTTATTGATTTTGTTTTGGTTTCTCAGGACAAGACAAAACAAGACTAAGACCAAGAACAAGACTTTAAAGAAACTCTTGCCTTGTCAACACTTCAAGATTTCTTGTCTTAGCCTGCACTAATTATTATCAAAATGAGGTTTATCTGTCCAAATCTTCATTAGACATTGAAAGTCCTGCGAATAAATACAAAATATTATTCTAAAGTTTTGAAATGTCAGCTTAAGGCATACATATAGTAAGTATATGAGAAATTTGTTTGTCAAAATCAAAGTATCTCAAAATGTTCTTCATGAAAAATACTAACAATTAATATACAGGGTTATTTATTTCTTTCCCTGAGCCTTTCTTTCCATTTTTTTCTGGTCGCAAATAGCGTGCTTTACCACCTTTAAATCATTTTCGAACTGCCCTTTTTGATTTTATTTTCAAAATTGTATTTGTAAGAGTGTCCTGTACACCCAAAAATTTTATTTAGATAAGTGTTGAATCACCCTGTATAATTATCAACTCGATTGGTCTTAAAATTCTGATGTCAAGTTACAGCTAGCGAAAATATTTCTTATATCAATACAAATACATTTCCGATCGAAACCGTTGACAGAATCGGTCGGTATAACTGGAAACCAAGTAAAAACTACGTCTAACCCATTAGAAATGGTCTGGTGTTCGACACACTTGACTGGCACATTAAACAAACGTTTTGTTCTGTTTTCACTGCGATGAAAACTTGTTTGAATGTTTTTAGAGCAAATACATTGCCTGCTTCCTTAGGAGATAATACCAACTAAACAAATATTGATTTTGGTTTTTACTGACGCTAGTATTTAAATCTTGTTTTCATACAGAATGGTCAGATATGTGTTATAAGGTTTCATAACAGAATATTGCATTAGTACTATAACTGTTTGGTATGTTCTTTCTTTAACTGATTGAAAAAAATTGTGTGCAGTTAAGTACTGAAAATTACTATAAAAAATTTGCACATCACTAAAATGGGTCCACCGTTTTAAAAAGTTTATTTGATTAATTAAAAGTTTGTTTTTACTAACAACGTTAAGATATAAATTTAAGGGTCTAGTGTTGGCTAACTTGTAAAATTTGAGTCTTGTCGCTCGTTAAAGTTTTGTTCTGGCTCGATCTTGTAAGATCCACCCAAAACTTGATGGTAAAACGGTTTTCATTGGAAATTATCACAAAATCGCCGAACATTAAAACACTTTTACTAAAATCACTGTACAACAACAATCAAACACAGTTGATTACTTGTGCAAAGCAGAGCCTGACGCTCCGTACTGAAATCTGCTTTCAACTTCCTTTACAGACAAATAAAGACATGATTTAACTAATGAGTATCTAAATCAGATTAGCTGTTAGATACAGGGACTAATTTTGGTAGAGCAACGTCAGATACCAAAAATTGAAATCTAATCAAGGATAGGTGGAGGGTTACTAGAGTTATCTACAAACATTCCCAGGACGTGGAGAGGACATTCACTTCTACATATTTACTTGATTAACTTGATTGTCAAACATCCTCCTAGGCATCAATCGCTACAAACGCGTCCACGATATCAAAACCAACAAACGAAATAACTCTGTTTACCCATCTCTAATACGTCGTATTTACATAGACTTTGAGCCCGTGTTGTCTCTTCCAATTTGACGATTTATCTGGACAAATAAGAGATAACGACACACCCGACTCTCCATTAATGATACGGCCATGTGGTGGCCATCCTAACGATCGTAACCCGATATTTTTCACGAAGGGGTGTTAATATATATGCGGCGGAGAAGCGCAGTTGCTTAATTTTATAGACACCTCGACGTGAACCTTTTAATTCTCAGGTTATGCTTAAGGGGTGTGAAAATTTAATGGTGATTTTATCTGTCTGGGCAAGTCCACGATTAAAGGAAGTTTTAAATTTTAAATATTTCGATAGGCATCTGGTTGCGTCGGGTAATATTAGGTTAACGTTAGGGCTATGGTAATTCTGACAGTTGCTCGTTTTTCGATGATGGATTAAGCACCTTACATGACTTTAATTACTGAACCACGGCCATTCGATTCAGAAGTGTAGTGAAAAATGCCCTTTTAAAACGTAAGCAATCAATCAAATATTATTTTTAAAAACCGGAAACATTGTCTGAATCAAGGAAAGTAATTGAGTTCCTCAAGGATCTGGTTCTGTGCCACTATTGACGATTAGAATTATACATGTCAACTATGGCCAGACAATTCAGAACTGTAGTGACAAATGCCCTATAATTTTAAAACGTAAGCAATCAATCAAATATTATTTCTAAAAACTGGAGATAGTAAGTAATTGAGTCCCTTAATGATCTAATTGTGAGCCACTATTGACATTTACAACTATAAATGTCAACCATGGCGAGACAATAACTTATTACATTATTTCAGTAAAGAAAACAAATATATCTAGAGACATTGTCATTCTTAAGTTCCTCAAGGATCTGATTGTAAGCTAGTACTGACGTTTACATGTACCATGTTTTTTATTTAATAGCTGAATGAGCAAATTCAATATTATCTACAAAGTGAATCTATTGTAATTATGGTTCGCTTTATTTAGATAAATTTAAAATTTACCCAAAACAGTATATTCATTTCTTGACTAATTTTAAGACTATGGGCAAAGTTTACATAATTTATTCTGTAAACTTTGCTATGGGTATATCTAGAAAACGAACACACTTGCCATCTGGTATATCTCAGTACCTACATCTTAAACCATATTCTATAAGCACTTAAATGTATAGCCCGGGTTATAGTCGCTTTGAAGTATGCACTTAATATTTCTTTAATCACTCATAGAAAATAGTAGTGGAGAATTTGAGTGGCCATTACTTCAAAATAATGGTATCGTATGCATAATGTTAATGATAATTACTTTGGTGATATATAAAGTAACAGGCTGTATTAACAATTGGTGGAAAAACTGTAAAAGTTCTTAGTTACTTTTATCTCATTTTATATACTTCTACAGAATCATTATCTATCTGATGTTAGTTTGATGTAATGTAGAGGAACTGAAAAAAGTTTTAATAAGAAGAAATAACTGAAATTGGAAATATTTAACCACATCTATATTTAAAATTAGTGTAGATCTTCAAAATTCCTTCTATACCATTACCATAAGTCTAAAAGTTTTAACAGGAAACATTTAAATACCTTCGCTATTTAACAAATTCCAAAGAATGTGGGAAGCTTGATAACTTTAAGCTAAAAAAGTGGCTCGACTGCAGTTCATTGATACCTTACTTCTTTTACGTAAAAACAAAAAAATAAAATAATTAATTGATCACTGGACGCCAACAATTAATTTTTGAGTGTTATATTTATATTTAAAGATCATTCTAATTTTCAACAGATTTACCTTCCTTGAATAATTGTTGAATCATTTAAATTATTCTGGTTTTGTAAGCTCTTTGTAAGAATATTCGTTTCCTATTTAAACGTAAGAACATTAAAACTATTTTCTCATCTCAATTTTGTATTTTGTAAGAAAATGGCATGATAAAAATAAGGGATAAACGCAACACATCAAATCACAACACACCAAATCTAATTAAAACGTTTGGATGATTCTAACGTCTTGAATTTTAAAAACGTTTTTTATTTACATTATCAAGCTCATAGAATATAAACGTTACACATGTTTAAACTATAACGTTTGTATATATACGTTGCAACGTTTCTATATCTCTGATGTTTTTAAGAGAATAGTACATGTATGTTCCAATATGAAATATTCACAAATTCAATCATAACGTTTAAAAGATTTCAACGTCATGAATTCCAAAACGTACAGGTCAATCAGATTTAATATTTTTATATTTAAGAATAATTTCAATTTTTGTCAAGTTTCTTACCTCTTAACGTTGGTAAACGTTGAAGCGTTTAAATTATTTAAACTTCCCAAGCTTTTAAAATCTCTCAACGTTTATTTGTTGCAACGTTTAAATCTTACATTTTCGATATTATTGCAACTCTGACGCTTCGTATTTTCTAAGGAAATAATAAATGTATGTTCTAGGGCGAAGTCTTCCTCCAGGATGACCCAGGGGAACATCCAAAGGGTTTACGGCCGGCCCTGCTCGTTCGCACACTCGCATAAACGCAATAAATTTATTTAGTCGGTTAAGTGATATAAAGAGTGATTTGTTAGGGTAAAGAAAACATTTATTCGGGAAAGCAATTCGGGCGCCCGGATTCGCAGCCGGCAAAATTAATAATTTAATACCGCTTTATTTATTTCGGCAGCTCGACTGGGCTAATTTCTCCGGGAATGCCGGCGAGGCCGATCCGGGAACGAGAGCTGGGAGAATTGGAGTGTTTCCTGTAGGGTGGGTCGCTCGGGTGATGTCCCCAGATATCCAGGACGATTTTATGCTTTATGGGCCCGGATTATTTGTGTCAAATACTCTTCTGAGGGAAATGTATTCCCGATATTTATGTACGCTTCGATTCGACAGAAAGATTTACGTTTCCGGACGGCGAGAATAAAGGAGTAACAAAAAAAATGAACATCGGAACTTTATGTATATAAAAACGTTAGTGTAAACGTATGAAGTATATAAAGCTCAATATACCTACATTATTGACAGCTAACAATACTTTGTAGTATTACGTTTAAATTAAATGAACATGCATCAATTATTCAGATAGGCCGTAGAAATGTTATTTTCACACAGAAACAATAGATATGACCAGAACAGATCAATACAAAGGTAAGATTTTGATTTAACTAGACAAAATATTATCACAAATCTCATAAAAAGTCTTGCAATAATGATATTTAAACGTTTAACATTTTAATAACATTTAAAATTTACTTTATTACTTTATTTACTTTTAAATATATTTACAATGCAAAATACTGCTGTAATTTCTAAGAAAATTATTATTATTAATAAAATTAAGTAACCCTGTTTTATTGCCGAACAAAACTTTGATTTAAACGACTTTCATTAGCTTTAAAACCACTTCATTTTGCATAATAACTTTTTATGAATATTGCAACCCTTAGCTTTAACAATCCATACATTATTTTTCTAAAGTTAAGTTAACAATACATAATGATGCTAGTTAAACGTTTCTCTCTTTATTTAATACATTACTAAGATATTGGTCAACTAAGGAAATATGTACAAAATTGCATTACAAATTTGTTATAAGTAACAAACGTTTCTGTTTAAACGTTTTCACATGATACTGTAAGACGTTTGTGTGTTCCTAGTAACGCTTATATTGAAATGTACTCTCAACAGTATTGAAATTACACATATCTATAAATGTAATCGTCAATAAACAGGAATAGTATTAAGCCGAGTATTAAGCGTTACCATTTAAACGTCTGTTTGATTAAATAATTTTAAGATATAACGTACGACTTTACTAGCCAAACTAGTAGTTATAATTTTTAATATTTCAGTACTGTTCATGTTTCAATGTTTCTCATGTGATATTTAATAACATTTTAATTTTCCATGAAAACGTTTATATTACAATGTTACAATCAATACCTCTCTAGAAATGTTGAAACTATTTTATACTTTGCAACACTTATGATTTAAACGTGTTATAATTTGAACAAATACGTTATAGTTTTTATATTATTCAAATATGTACTTTTTTAACTCCTCCGTTTAAACGTGGTGGCATTTAAAACAGCTAGTTTGTGCACCGCATGAACGCAATGCTTCGGTTTAATAACGTGTAAGTAAGCATTTAAACGTTTCTCTGTTTGATTATATAATTTTAAAATATTATAACGTATAACTTTACTAGTCAAATAGGTAGTTATAAACTTTTTAATTTTTCAACACCGTTCATGTTTCTCATGTGATATTTAATAACATTTTAATTTTCCACGAAAACGTTTATATTACAACGTTGCAGTTTTACAGTACCTTACGTAATAGTTTTTATATTATGTCAATGTACCTTTTCAACGCCTCTGCTTAAACGTAGCGAGTTTGAGCACCGCATGAACTCAGTGCTTCCGTCTAAACGTGGTAATATTTAAACCAAGTAATGTTTCCGCATTAAGTACGTGATTATATCTAAGGGGTACACCCTGTAGGTACAAACCTTTCCATTCTACGGCCTGTCTAGAACGGGTCCACAGAGTCTGTGTGTTGGAATATTTATGGACGAGTCAAGTGCAGCGTTGCCGGCAGAGAGAAGTGTGCTCTAGTCCAGAAAGGGGCGGCGGAGGTCCACCCCCGGGACGGCGAGTGTTTTGTGCGGCGGACAAAAGAACAGGAATTTCAAGAGCGCAGGACGCGACCTCTGGGTATTTTATTAGAAAACGGAACTGACCTTATTAACTTAGCAGAAATATTTTAGTCTGTATATTAAATGTCAGTACGGTTTTTTTGTAATTTTAATACAATTTTCATGTTTAGAAGCAAAATTTTAACAATCTAAATGAGAAAAACATTAGTGTAGGTAGCGTAATTTTCACTGTACTTTTGAATTTATGTTGCGATAGGTATACATTTTCAATCATCCTAAACATGTGTAGCTATATTTCCTACATTAGTACAAACAAAACACTTTCAAAAAATATATCAAATGTTGCTGTTAAATTTCAATTAGGAATTTTGTTTTATCAATAGCTAAGATCTACTGGGTGAGGCCAATACATTAATTTCAATAAATAACAGCGTTAGAAATAACTATTTATTACTTTCAAGATTATTATATTAATCTAAACTAAGACTTGTAGTTCTATCATGTTCAGATTGAGATATCACGGAATATAAGTCTATTAGTGAATAGGATTACAAAACAAAGTCACGACATACATAATCAAATTTAAACCATTTTAAGTAACAAAATTGGAAACTATTAAAAATAAATTTGAACACATATTCTAGTAAAATTTAATAATCAAAATAGTATTCTTAACAGCTTAAAATAGTGAATCTAGCAATACTTTTAAAAAATTACTGTATTGGGTGCAGACACAGAGTAGTAAAAATTGCCACCAATGTGTATTTCTTAATATCGGGGATAATTTTTAATATATTTAACAGATATTTTTTTTATAAAACTTGGTATGTGCACAGAAATGCTGGTAAACTTTAATGTTTCTGTTGTAGTAAGATAACGTTTGGAGATATACTACAAAATTGTATAAGCATAATCGAGAGTGCAGTTACAAATTCTGTTGACTATATTTATAAACATCTTGACAGTAAGAACCAGGTTGCTGCTCTTTTTTTCGAACTTACCAGAGCATTTGATTGTCCAAACCTTAATTTTTTTTGAAATTAGACTGTACGCATTAGACTTTCGTGGAAGTATATTTTTTTGACTGATGTATCTTGACATCGCAAAATTGTGGTTAAAGTAAATCAAACCTATTCTACAGAAGGGGAAGTAAATTTTGATGTCCCCCAGGGTTCTATATTAGAACTATTAATATTCATTATTTTTATGAACGATCTGCCTTCTTTTATGAACACAGTGTTGTTTTAAGCGTAGATGATATTTTACTGGCAAACTTTAGTAAAAAATCCGATGATCTCTCATACATACAAACTTTGGCATACAAGTTCATCTTCATTGAATAGAATTGTACTAGAAATGGCAATATGCTGCAGATTTTTTAAAAGTCACCTCCCTATGCAGGTATAAAACTTTCAATAAACTTCCCAACGCTATCAAAAATATATCAAAGGGACTCTTTTTAATTGCTTTTTGTTGGTTTGTTAATGTTATATATTGATTTGTATTTATCTGGATATTGTTTTGGTAGCTATATAGTATGGTAATTTTGTTTGTAATTTGTTTTACCGTTATGCACTTAAATAGGCATATCTATGTTTTTACTATACTTTACATTTAATTCTTAATTATTCCAATATCATATAGATATGTGATCTTACAGGAATAAAGATTATTGTTATTATTATAATACTGTTTTAAAGCTATAATCACAACAAATTGTAGTACATAGATCTGCAATTGTATAATCATGCATCTATATTTTTTATTCGACATCTAGCAGCACACCTTGGACAGTATATGATTAAAGAGGCATTTCCGTTCATCACCTTAACTCTATCTACCTCCCGGTAGGCGTGTGGGTGGTGGATTCCGCAGAATTCAACACTAATATCCTCATAAAGAAGGTAGACGTCGCGCCTAGTGAGGTATGCAACCCGCCAGTCATGACCTAAATCGACGAACAATGACTCACTCACAAAGTGCACTCCGCATAATCAATCACAAATTCTGAAGCAATTGGCAGGATGACGTCCAGGTATCTCGACTATGCTTGGCTTTATTCCACGAGCACGATATCGTTACTTGTCAAAAGGACTGTAAACTCATTAAGACCTCACGTTGTAGGAACAATAAGAGCATTGTAACGTCTCGGGATTTATTTCCTACGAGGGAAAAGTTATATGGACTGGTCTAATCGATCAAAAAATTGACGTTCACAAATTTACCACAGAAAGTTACATGAAACGTAAATATTTCTTGAGAAATACGGCGTTTGATCAGTGTTGATTTTAACTGGGAAATGAAACGACTACATCAAAAGGCTCGGAGGCAATTGAAAATATGTAGTAGTGCAAAGTTTGAAATGCTGCAGTTCTCTTTGGATCATGAAAGTTTGGTTGCCTTCCTCTCATTACTTTGTGTTAACTACGAATATTCATTTACTTTATTGGAAGGAATTTTGTTAGATCTCACCATACAGAAGTATCTTAAAAATCTTTTGATCGTTGAGTCTTCGAGAATTTTGAATGCCATGAGAAAAGATCGATTCTAAATATATTTTATTTTGAGATATAGAGGGTAGCTCCAAGAAACTATAATGATCTGGGTCTGTATGAAAATAGTCTAGCTCTTAGTTGCATCATTATCTCTCTCATTTTTACTGATAGTATAAGTTCATTTCCTATAATTCATCAATTATAGTCAGTTCTGCACATGTCACAAATGTTTATTTATTGAAAGGTTTGATATACAGTGTCGATATAAGTTTCAAACTTAGTTTGTGTTTCTGAACTGATCATCAACAAAGAAAGTCCTTTTTTATAGATCTCAAGAGAGTACAACGCTTTATATTTTATGGAATTGCCTCTGGTGTTTCTGAAGGCTTTGAATGATGAATTGGTTCACAAAGTTCGTTGCGTTATTAAAGATTTTTGTTTCATAGTATGAAGATACGTCTCACTCAAGGTATTTTTGTTGCGTAATGAAGTATTTGAGATTTTTTTTAATTGATCGCTATGATGGACTAGTGATTCCTACGAAGGGTTTTTGGACACTCACCTAAACAAGAACTAATCCACTACCGAAACTTCCACTGAATTCAATCCACAGAAAGACGCACTCAGGTCGCTCTCGCCACAAACTACCAAAGATCAACTTCACAATTCTATCACAGCGATGATTGTCGCAACTGGTGTTCCCACAACGTTGCTGTCGGAGGCAACCCGGAGAACTGACGCTTATTTAGGGGCGACTTATCTTTTAACTCGTATACCGCGTTCGAAGGACCAACGCGCGCACTCCAATCGCGGCCTGCCTTGGAACTGAACTGAACCGACTGCACGGGCTCCGTGGCTTGGCCTGCTGGATGCGTCGCCCCTCCACCGGGTAATGTCCCTTACCTGCACGCCGATTCTTATTGGTTTGGGATGGGAGGGACGAGCACAATAGCGTGTATCGCCGGAAATCCAAAGAACTGTCGAAGCTCATCTAAACATAACAATTATTCGATGCCACGGATCTCCAGGTGTAAGAGGAGAAGCTGGTCCGTAACTTGACTCTTTGTTGTTGGCGGTCGTCGATGTAAATTAGAAGTACTTCCGGTCTAGGAAGTCTCGACTTGGATTTCGACCTTTTGTACTCGTCGACCAGAGTTTTTTGCACTACGATTCACAATTTCGCCAACCAAGTGAGCATTTACACCTCGAAATATATTTGTTCATTTGACTTATTCCAATCAAAGCCAGAGATTCTATAGAAAAAGTTGTTTTGACAAGATTATTATTTTCATTTTCATTACAATAACAGAACATTAATAATTGTTTTACTTGCTTTAACTACACCGTCACTTCTTTCTAGATGAGTTAGACTGCATTTGCCACTTTTATTCTTGTCAATGACAATGACTGTTATCCATATACAATATTCTAAATGAATTAGACAAGATTTAAGACTTTTTTACTGTATTTTAAGCTAATATAAATCAATTCTCCTACATCTAGGTTTTTCGAGTTCCCACAGTTTCAAAAGTGAACTTACAGTTTCTAGATTGTTTTCATTAAACCAGGTTAGTAAATTGACATTCAGATTCTGACGATATACCGAGCGATATCAAAGAAGCGGCAAGAAATGTCATATGTTCACTGATTCCTGAAAAATCCAAAGCCGTATATGACTTGGCTTATGAAAATTTTGAGGAATGGCGTGAATAAAAGAAAGTAAAACTCGCCAATGAGAAAGTACTATTGGCATATTTTGAAGGTAAGAAGAATCTGAAGGCTTCTACGCTATGAACACAGTACTCCATGTTGAGAACTGAACTGTAAAAAGGTATAAACATTAAAACATACAATATTTTGATAGCATTTTTGAAAAAGCAGTCCATGGATACCATGCTAAGAAATCAAACGCCTTTTCAAAAGTAAATATTGCGAAGTTTTTGATGGAGGTGAATGACAATAAGTTTTTAATGGCTAAGGTAACTAATAATTGCTTCCTTTAGTTGACAGTTTATTAATTCACATTCTTTGCTTTAGGTTGTGTTGGTTGTGGGACTAGCCGCCACATGTCAGAACTCAAAATTACTATTTTTACGTGTTGAAGATGTTACAGATGAGGAGACGTATATCCGAGTAAATATTTCAAATACAAAAACTAGAGTAATTTGTGAATTTGTAATTACCCCGAGAGATATAGAAGGACTAAACATCGTTGACATTATCAGTAAATATAGAAACCTACGCCCGGAAAGTATTAAACACAATAGATTCTTTGTCAGATATAGAAATAATAAATGTGGTGTACAACCAGTAGGAATTAATACTATGTGTCAGTTACCAAAGATGATTGCTCAAATGATTGGTTTGCCAAATTGTGCATTATTCATGGAGCCAATATTTTAAAAATAGAACAATACGGTGGCTGGAAGTCAAATTTTGTTACAAAAGGATATGTTGTAAATTCTATAGAAAATTAAAAAAAAAACAATTTCCGGTGATATTCTTAGAGAACCGAGTAATACCAATAACATATCACGGATTTCTTCTGGAATTAGTTTCACTAACTGTACCAACTGCGTTGTGAATATTTAAAATTAAATAATAATAATTAATAAATAATTAATAAAGTGTTATTTCGAATTACTGACTTAAATAAAAGTTACTGTATTATTTTTCTGTTGTATTTTGTTTAATTCTTTTTAGAATTAGTGACATAACGAACTTTTTGTAACAAGTTGCATAATGGTTTTCATAATGTAACTAGTTGTGACACTTGTCTCGATAACAAAAGATGTTACTTTATATGTCAAAATTAGAAAAACTTAAAGATGCAGATCTTTTCTGATTTATCCACTATACTTTTATGGAACCATTCGTTCAATATCGCAATTACCAAAACCCACGACCACATACCGAGAACTTAATAGAATATTTTGACATGAAAGTATTAAATATCGTCAACAAGACCACCCTTTCCTACCTAGCTATAGACGTTTAATTATACATTAGACAATCTATCCCCGCACAAAAGATCCAAAATTGTTCCTTTAGGTCCATTCACTTCGTGTCTTGAAAAGAGTTGTACCTCCGTCTATTCCTGCCTATTTGTGTGAGAATACCGTTGTTTACCCTTAATATAAAGGAGCGTTTTGAAAATTGATGCCTCTAACCTGAACACGCTTTAGAATTTCTGAAATGCATACTTCGAAGGCGGGCCAGAGGAAACGTCTAAGAAAGTGACTTTAGGGGGTTCGCAGGGTGGAAATCTTGAGAAGGGTTCAAATGTTACAAGGTGGTGTTTAAGAGAGTGCCAGCTATGCAACACCTAGAAATAAAAATCAACTACTTATATTTAGAAATAAACGCAAAATATAAAAATATGTATCTTGGCAGAAAAATATGATACAGTCTAGGAAATAATTTGGCAGAAGTATATGTTATGTAGAAATTTCTGTGTAAAACACAATTGTGTACTAATTTCAAACACTATGTTTTAAAACATTTATAGCGTAGTATTATTTTTATGTTTGGTCGTAAAAATCAATACATTTGTACCTATTTCTAGATTTATTGTCGTTTTAAGAGAAAAATGTCATTTGGATCTGATCTTTCTTACCTATCCGTTGGATTTTTGGATATGAAACAAGTTATAGATAATCAAAAAGAAATTAATATAAAAACCAGAATAGCTATACACTGCTACTATTGCTCAAATTAGAGATAATGAAAACATTTTTACTCAAGTGAAAAACTCTTTACTGCGTCGTTGTAAAGCATGTGTTTCATTTTCTATAATTACGTATGTACCTATTTCCCTGATTTTGAGTAAATTTTTGAAATTTGAAAAAATTATTAAATCAAAACTTTCAAGTCTTAATGTGTCTCTTAAAATGACATAATATTTCATATAGCAGAGTTTATATATGAGTTAATAAATCAACCTGTATATTAAATTAAGTAAACAAATCATATCAATTTTATTCTGGTAACATATTTTGTAATCCAATATTTAACAATTTTCAACAATCTCAAAATAATAAACAATTAATACAAGGTAATAATGAAAGTAAATAACAACGTAAAATTAACATAACATGCAGTAGGTAATAAGGTTAGTATGAAAAAATTATTGAATCTGTTTGGTTGTAATCTATTTGAAAATGGGCCTTCCTTAAATTTAAACAAAAGCCATTAATATTATTATGCTGAGTACAATGTATTTACTAGAAATGCATCATAGTTTACTCAGTTTTTAAAGTTAAAGGCCATGTTGAATTAAATTTATTTTGTAGTAAACTTGAAAAGCTGTACTAAGTAATTTTAAGTTTGATCTAAATGCAAAAAAGCAAACATGAGAAATTCTAAATTCAACACAATTGTTATGAATAATTCTTTGTTCTCATAGTCTACTAAATACAATAAATTTGGAATTACAAAATTATTAGTTTTTAAAGCGAAACATAAAGAATATCCCCATATTGTTTACATAACTTGAAAAATAATTAGATTATGGAAAAATATATAGATATTTCCTTTAATAAAATTGCGCAAAAATGTTTATTAAATATTATTATTATATGTGTGGGGTGTGAAATTGAGGATTTAATTTAAATTTAAAAATGATTTTAACTGTTATTTTGTATTTGCGTTTACTGTAAGTTGATATTTGTTTAATCGTGTCGAAATATGATATTTGAGTTGCTCAGTCTTTATTTTCTAATTTGAACGGTTGAATAATTGAAATCTTATTTATATTTTGTTTTATATAAAAAAATAAAACAAACGTATTAACTGTACTTAGTTGGGCGCCAAATATTTCGATTATAAAATTAGAAATGAATATGAAATTCATTTTTCTCTTTCAAATAAAATCCTTTTCATTAATTTTGATGTTTCCTTTTGCTAAAGAGTAAAGTTCTCTTACCTAGAGATTATTCGGTGGGTATTTATCTACTAAATTTCAAAAACAACATCACTATAAGAATATTTAAACAGGTAAGTAAAATTTTTGTAAGTATTTATTACCAAAATTAGAAAATTGGCAAGAAATAATTCAATAAACAGTCAATAAACAATTAAATTATTGAAAACTTATAAGTTTTAGAACTTTTTAAACAACTGCAACTAATGAGTTTAAATTTTTGGTTAACTAAATTTCAAAAAAGGTACTTATTCTATTCACAAATTATTGTGTATTGATATTGTTTTTTCAGTTTGGTATCATTTTTGGTATGCGCGAAATCATCATTTAACCAAGCAGTTATTTATTTTCCTCTATGTGGCGATACACTATTGTGCTGACGCCAAATTTTGAACAATATTAAGCCCTAGTTTCTATATAATTTGATGATTACAAGTAATGCTACACCATAAAATGTGTAAAAACAATCCGCAATTGTGTACTTATTTTATATAGACTTTTAAGAGTGTTCGATGCGCCCAAATGTCTGTGTTCTCTAAACTGTCAATGTTTCGTATTATGTTAAAACAATTGATGGATGCAATAAAACAAATTGAAGCGACGCAACTTGGCTATTGAACGAAAGGACAAGCAACAATTGCATGTATCATCTTAACACTTACGGCTTCACTTTTACTCAGCGCTGCTCCGCATTCGGTCTTAAAAAGGAAATGAATGGTTTTGGACATTAAATGGGTCACTTCGTGACTGGGACGTTAGACCCACGCGCTCCATATCGCATTTACATAGGCCAAAGAGAATTAATTAATTCGTCGGAATAATGACGTGGTAAACAAGTTAATTTTGTCGGTATAGCGTGCCATATACGCGCTTAATTGTATTTGTGATTGATTTCTAAGTTATTATCCGCCTGCATTACATACTGCAGCTACAACGTTGCATAATTTTAATAACTTTGTTGCCGGGCGCTGAAATAATTATGAATTGTTATATAAATAAACCCTTTTAACGCCAGACCTCATTACGTACGTGACATTTGAACTCTGGCGTTGAGATTTACCCAGAATTATTATAGATAAATAGTTAATACACTAATTCACACAAATTGATACAAATACAGCATGTACTGGGTGTGCAAATTTCGATGTTTTTAATAAAGGCTATCTCGTTAACTATAGATCATAGAAAAAAATACACCCCTCCCCCACTCTCGATCTATTTTTTAAGATGAAATTAGTGGTCAAAACCAAAATGACCTATCGTCTTTAGTTTTCGAGTAATAAACAAAATTTCAAATTTTTCACTTTTCGATACATGTAACTTGGTTGTTTGTAAAGTTAGGAAAAATAATTAATACGTTCTTCAGACACTTTTTTGAGTAAATTCCAGGGACGTGCCTAATTTTTCTGTAACTTTATTAATGTTTGAGTTATGACTACTGACAACTAAAGTTGTGTTCTTTTATGCAAACCATACGTGACCATGGGCCAGTTGAAATCGTTATCTTTTTCTCTTTCCATTAATATATAATATGTGAGGTTAAATATGATAATTCACCATTTTACTGAGGAAACAGTTTATTCCAGAGTATCAATTTAATTTTTTAAATATTTTTGACAAGACATTTAGAAGAAATCATGACAGAATGAGTTACTAAACAAATAATAGTATTATTAAAATGATATATTCGCAATAACAATCATTCCGTATCCAAGACGTAATTAAATTAATCTACCGAAAAGGCTAAACAATATTACTGATATATAATAATCGAAACAAAAATATCAAAGATTGGTAACAGGCAATTATTTCAAATGACACACACCTACTTCAAGAAAATGAAAAAAAAAACAAAATAATAAATTATTGTCTCAATAAAATGGCAATTAATCATAATAATAATAATAATAATAATAATAATAATAATAATAATGGTTTGTATATATATAAAAAGACAATTTTACGTTATAACTCAAAAATTAATAAAGTTACATAAAAATGAGGTACGCCACTGGACTCTACTCAAAAAAGTGTTTGTTAAACGTATTTATTATTTTTTTCTAGTTTTGACGGTAACCATGCGAAAGGTAACATAGGAAAGCTTAATCCAAAAACTTAGCAGGTACTTTTTTCTGTTCATAGAAATTATATACCAGTTTCAACATGATTTTGATGGTGAGTTTTTCGTTAAAAACTAAATAAGTAAATATAAAATATCTCAGTGACGAAGCATTTTAGCACCCATATTTATATTTATAGGAACTTTTAGTCTCAAAATGAGGACTTCTAAAGACTCTAGAGGTCCTGCTATTTAAAAATCAGACATCCTGTATATTTGTCTTTTGAATTGTACTTCTATTTCTTGCATCGTTTCACTTGTCTGACTTTATGTACGTCCAAATTCCTACACAGCCAATTTCAACATCAGTATCATATTTCTACGGGTATATGACCCATTACTCTTGGAAATATGATACCAACCAGGTGAAATGAGAATATACACATCTTAGGCTTTGGATTTTATACAAAGTAACGAACTCAACCATAGTCCGACATGTAAGTGACCCTTGGTTACAGACGTAACAGTATGAAGAAACAACAACTAATCATGTTTGTTATATTACGAAATCGTACGATCCTCAGTAGACGATACAATCACTATACATGCTGATTGTGTGGTCAGGCAGAATTTCAATGAATTGTTTATAATAACAAATTTAATATTGCATACGATATTTATCGAATGTTATCAAGGTTTGTTAAATGTTCAGAAAAATGTAAACATTTGAAAGAATGTGAATATGAACAAATAGGTCACATAAATGTAAAAAAAAGATGCACAAAATAGTCTCTTGACTTAATTTATATGTAGTGTATTTTATTCAGGAATTTGATATACAGAGTGTTTTCTAATGGTGTGAGGAAAATCCATAGGCGTTTCTATGGTTCAAATTTTGGTGATTTTCTTAAATAACTATAGGGTCTCAAGTCGTTTCCGAGATATAAAGTGTCCAAAGCTGATAAAAAATCAATTTAAAATTCATAACTTCTAACACTGTGAGATATTTTTGGAAAATTTAGTCTAAATTTTTTGTATATTGATAGCTACAAAATATAAAATGTGCAGGTTACGTAAAATAAATTTGAAAATTTGCACAAAATTTAACGACTTTATTCAAAGGTGTACTAAACAGGGCCGGTTCAGCTTTTTTAAATTATTTTTTTTGTTAGAAACTTTCAACTGCAATTTGGTATTTTGTAAAAGCTACAAAAATGTTTTCGAAACAATTCTTATAAAACAGCATACGTCACAAAAACATTATACAACCAAGATTGGCACCAAAATAGCACTTTATTCGCCATTGAGATTTTGTAAGGCCTGTTGGAAACAGCTGAAATTAAAAAATAGTTATAGCAACAAGTCAACTAAACAACAATTTTATAAGAACTCTATTTTGATATATTCAGTAACAATACTATATTTTTGTAGTATAAAATCCATCAATAAACTTAATGATTTATTAACTGTATCGTAAAGGTATCAGAAGGTATAAAGTAGTGAGTATATCTGTTTAATCACAATGTCTGCAACTGGAATGTGTGGTGTATTAATTTGTGTGTTTTAGTGCACTTTGTGAAAGCAATTTTTATTGTGGAGAAAATGTTATTGTGATTTGTATGGCCCATATCTAGTGAATCTTATACATGCGTCGCGTATTAGCACAGATAAATTAATATTCATCTGTGGTATTAGTGATTATTTACAATATTAAAATAAATACAATTTTTGAAATTTCATATTGCCAAAACTTTTCAAGGAAACAGGTGAGATAAAAGTAGAAAATTTTTTTAATTCATTTTTTTGGTTTTGTTTTGCTGTTCTTCTAAATGCGGCACTTCTTTTGATATTTCCCACTGGCTTAAACCTGACATGTTTATTGTTATACAATTACTATGAAAGCTGAAGCAAGAGGTAAAACTAGACTTCTACCGTTTGTCATTTTGCTGTTTCAAATTTATTTTATAGAATGGTTTGTCAAAGTAATTTTGAGTGAAAATAAACGTTATCCTTTTTCTTTAGTTTTATTGGGTTTTTGCCACACTTCTGAAAAAATAAAGATTAATTAAATAAGCCCTTCCTTGCGCCAAACGGATCAGTCAAGGGTTATTTTTGAAACTAAGTTTGCCTAACCAAAAAATCTCACATAGAAAAAAACAGATAATCTGTCTGATTTTGTTCTCAAAATATTAATAAAAATATTAAAAACAGAGAGATTTTCGAAACGTCAAAAATACGGAAGTGCGCGATAGTGATGTGATTTTTGTTATTTTTTACTTATCTGCTTTTTTCAATGTGAGATTTTTTGGTTAGGCAAACTTAGTTTCAAAAATAACCCTTTTTCAGAAGTGTGGCAAAAACCCAATAAAACTAAAGAAAAACTAAAATTATGCCACAAATAAATAGCTTCAGACAATAACATAAACGTGTTCCTGTTGTAATAGTTATATTACTATTTTTGTCTTACAACTGATAATATTACATAATAATTAGGTATATTACAGTGGAAAATACAGCTGTTTACTCTAAGAAGTAAAACTGTCTCCAAGTATCTTTTAATATAATAGTTTTATAGGTTGATATCCCATATCTAAGAACAAATTATAAAAAAAATATGGCGCTGTTAGAAATACTAGGGAACATTACTAAAAAATTATTATAAAACACTCAATATCTGAATAAACCTACACACAAAGGTTTAAATAAAATTCACGTTTAAATTTGACTCTTCGCTTTTACAAAGTAGAAAAACCATGTTTATGAAGTTCTAGGTAAGTAAAGAAGCCACTTTGTATTCATTGGTTAAATCATTTAAATAATCCATTCATCACTAATAAAGAAAGCATAGAAATATTTGTTATAAAAAGGTTTGTTCTTCTTCTACACTTCAATAATTGTAGAAAAGCACGGTTAAATTAAAAAATTATAAAATTAATTATCACAAATATTGTAACACTAAGTATGTTTGTTTCAATAGACTCAAAATCAAGTAATCTATCGCCTCCTAAAATTATTGTAACGACTTGCAAGACACCCTGTACTATTTCGAAAGTAATAATAATAATAATAGTACGGCATACATTATCGTTTAACTTGAAAATTATAAAATTGTTTTGCTGGTTGGGCTAATTGAAAGCAGGCTTTATTTTTTAATATTACATTACATTCCTCTGCTATTTTTTCAAAATTTAATAACGTTTACGTTAACGTTTTAAACATTTTCTATTTTCTTTGGACGCGCCCCGTAAGTCAAAGAATCCGATCTATGCGACTTACACACACATACATATACAATTCGCGAGCGCTTCACGTAGGAAGTTGGTAACTTTTTCAATTAAGCAGATTTCGCCGATTTCATTGTAATGAAATATCTTCCATAATAACGTCTATATAGCCGCAGCGATGAATATTCCATTACTTCAGCGTGGAAAACTATGCAAACTGAATGCAAAGTACTTCTCGAGGCCGTAGCTGTGTTTTAATTACATACTTATTGCTGTTGGCTGCGGCCATAGAGGCCATTAGGGTACAGTCTCGATTTCTTAATGAACGGGTATAAAAATCACGATTCTGCAATTACTTGCATACATCCTAGTAGAAATTTAATTATAACTAATCGTTGGTCTTTAACTTTCTTATGATGAAACTGACGGTTGAAAGTGTGACGTGTGAATTTTTTTATGTAAGGACGCAGGTATTTTTTATCAAGCTCATATTTCGCTTAAACGTTAACAGCTTAGCAATGAAATCAATTAATTTCTGGGAATATTGCAATAATAGTCCTATTGTCACGTTTTACCAGTGAAAAAATAAATCCTAGTACGGCCCTGGCCAAATTGTTACCGTTTGGCAGCTATGAACCTAGCGGTTGCCTATCCAAAATACGAATCAGTGTTGCCAGATGGATAATTTTGCGGAAATTTGTAAAATAAACCAATAACGAAATAAAGAGTTTTTATTGTTTATTCAGAGCAAGACTATAATAAATAAAAATTAATTTAGAAAGGTCGATATAAGATGTTTGTAGAAACAAAATACAGAGGATTACATAAAAGACTACCATTATTTTAACAGGTGATATGAGTTTCTACAAACAAAATTAGGTGTAAACTTAAGATTTTTTTAGAAAATGTTGAAAATAATCTGCGGAGGCAACACATCCAATTTATGAACACAAATAGCATCTTATCTTATTTATGTTTAAATTAATGCAATTTACAATAACTCTATCATACGTACCATCGTCTGTTACTCAAATTAAAACAGCAAAACAAACACAATGCGAATCCGTAAATACAATAATATAATGCACCGATCTTTTTCACAGAACTTGACTGGACTCAAACAGTTCTCGTGATCTTTAAGGAAAAGGAAAAATGTATATAGATTACATATTATGTCTATTGATACATGGTGATTTTCCGGGTTGTTATGCCGTTGTTAGTAATTTGAAAAGAATCTTTTCTTCACAGAGGCCAAATTTTAGGACAAAATACTTACATCTGGCAACACTGATCTTGTAGTCTCCACTGCACTCCACTCCTCAGGTGCATCTGTCGTAGTGCTTGGTATGACCGCAGTGCTCGCTATTTGGTACCTACTTTTTGTATTAAATATTTTTAATATTCTCATAATCGACCTATTATTTTACTTCATTTGCTTTCAGAAATTTAAGCTTTTAATATTCTGCAATAAAGACGCCCCACTCTGCATAGAACATATGTACATAACTTATATTTAGGTTACAAAAGTATAGCTACACTAGAGAATGTTTTAGTCTGCTTTTTCAAAATTCAATTCAATTATGCAAATTTGAAAAATATTTCTTTTAATACCGGTAGACCCAGGCCTGTAGACCCTAGAAAAGAAGTAAATAGTTTTTATAAAATGACTTTCTATTGCAGTTACGCTCTCTCGCCGTTGGTTTCATACAGTTGGTTTAATAGGATAACAACCGACATCACTGCTAAGCAGACTAAGACAAGAGTTTATACAGGTTGATCCAATCATAATGTCACTAAGGAGACTTAATAAAGACATAAAATCGAAAAAAAATTACTCGACCTTTGAACAATTACACGACGCTCCTGGTAAGCTACAAATTTTCTGATGACCGTACGAGTATTGAAGCGATATAGAAGTACAGCAGCGTTGCCACTTAGGATCAGATACATATAACAACAGAAAGTTCGGTACTTAAGTGATTTTTTTCTAAACTTGTTTGTAATCATACTTATTTTTTATCACCTTTTCGTTATGTTCTTGTAAGTTGAATCAAATTGAGCTTCTACGTTGATATTTCCAAATAATACAAATCACATTTGATTACGAATATGAATCAGAATGAAATCCATTACTCATGATCAGTAGGTTAGGTTATGTATTTATGTTATTTATGTTATGTTATGTTATGTTATGTAGATTATGTATTTTATACATTTTTCTACGACCCTGTTCATCAGAGGACAATCGTGGTCACTTTACCTAACTTGAGATGCATTTTTATTTTAGCAAATTTAATTAATAAGTATTAACTACACTAGCGACACGAACCCACAAAATTCACCAACCTCTATCACCCGAAATCGAGAAACTGTAACTGATGGATGTGGAATGTGAATGAAGAAGAGAGAGAAGTCGGGCAGTGTGCATCTTTTAGGGGAAGTTTAATCCTTTTATTTATTCTTAATGACATTTATGCACTTTAAACAACGAACATTCAATTATTTTCCAAGGACTACTTATCCTTCCACCGCTAATGTGATTTTTAGGTGGTATTTCTTTCTGAGTATCTTTAGGACCATATTGCTTATAACTTTTAAACGGAAAGTAATACAGACAAATTTCTCTAATTAAAGTTTATTTAAAATAATGATTTGAAAATATATTTTTTCGACATTTAAATTAAAGTCGCGTATTCGTATTATACCCATGTTCCTATCCAGTCCTAACTTCTCTTAAAATTAATGACGTTATAAGTGAATCACCCTGTGTTTATAAACTTTACTAATTCTTATCTAATTGAACTAATTCCAGAAACGAATAAGTCATAGTTCAGGAAGATAAAATAAATCGGTTTGTAACACGCTATTTTCGAATAATTATGCTTTCTTATAAAGATTCGGAGCCTTCTAGATATAGGAAATATTAAAGTTTGTCCTTAAAACGCCGTCTAATGATTTAGTCACAGAAAAATGTATGCGCTACTAACTTTGCAGTTGAGTTAACTACTTAATCCGGTGAATTTCTAATATGTGCAACGAGAGTTCTTGTTATACATTACAGAGGAGCTCCATTCTAGCAAAACTGCGCTATAATCGCGTTCTGGAAAGGAAACTAACGACGTGTGTGAAGCGGAATCGATCCCAGCCCGGCTTTTCATATGTTTTAGTCACTATACGTCATTCTATTCCCATTTAGTCTAGGAAATTTACCGCGCGGAATCCTATTTATTATATTAGCGAACATTCTGAGCTCCATTGCTGGCGCAATAACAGGTACAGGCACAAGATGTATGGCGAGACATCTATGAGTTAAAAAAACAACCTGAAACAATTACACCATAAACGAAAGGATACTTAAACCTTTTTGAACATTAAACACAAACATGCTACTTTCAAATTTTGATCTAGGTGTTATAAACAAGTAATTTGTGAATTCTTGGGATGATAATAATACAATTTATGAAAGAAACTGCTCTGAATAGGTACACTTAACACTTGGATGATACAACAAGGCTGTCACAGACATCCTTTGTCTAGACGTGACAAATTTATGATGGAATTTAAGCTTCTCTTCCTGGAGATTACCACTGACCTATTTTTACAGTCGTAAATGGCTCCGACGATGATATTCTGGTTACTGATTTACTACTGTTGAGGCCTTAATTGGCACCCCTAGGGTTCCACCCATTTAACGCCAACTTTTAGCTTTCCAGCTAATTTGAGTAGGTAACGATGTCGCCAGAAGCCGAGATACCCAATCCGCTTCTTCCTATTAGCCACCGTTTACTCTTTGAGACCTTTGTATGCTCTCCTAATAGATAGTGTAATGGCTGTTATCCATACAGATCATTTTGTGGCCTCAAACCTTAAAAATTCTTTGCCGCTGACTAATTTACTTTGATAACAATTAAATTATTCTACTTCACTAAAAATTTTATTGTTATTATCGCATCAAATACCTGAATAAGTACATGCAATTTTCGATGTCCTTCAGGGTGCAGATTAAGGTCCACTTTAATTAAATTATTTCATAAATGACCATACAAATGATTTAAGTACAGATTTCTCGGTTTATTCTGACTAATTATTTCAAAATAACATTATTGTTTGTATTTGCTTCAAAACAACATTAGTTTTCTATATTATATTGAATATACTTATTATGAAGTTACAATATTCTCTTCTACATGGTATAAATACTAAAATAAAGATAGCTGTAATTACAATTCTTGTCCCTTCATTAAATAATTTACCAAATCAATTTTGTGGTAGTCTATACCGGAATTGTTAAAATGACTAGAATTAATAGCTCATATATATTCGATATCCCGAATTGGAATATCTATCAAAGCAAATTACTAATTCACGAACATGTCCTGGCTTGGAATTAATGTCAGCATTGATTTAACTTGGTATTACTGGAATCTGCCTAGATATTAACTTCATCATAATGACATTTTTTTCTCATATACCCATCTCGGACATTGAATGTGAAATAACAGTAATATCACGAATTTTATAAGTTATTTTATAGTGGAACTGTGATGTTAACAGACAATTTAAGTTTTAAAAACTTGAATTTGTTCTAATTATGAAATTATTATTTGAGCAATCGTAGAATGTTAGCATGTGGCAAAGCTAAAAGTATCTATTCATGTGAAGAAATTCTTAAAAAAGTCGAAGAAGCTGAAACAAGCCTTATCCCAAAAAAAAAAGATCTTCGTAAAAATGGATTACATAAGTTATCTCAATGGATGCCTACCATTTTTCTTTGACGTATGATGCATTTATTTTATTAGATAGATTAATTCCTTTAGATAATTATTGAATAGAGCTTTGTCTGTGGAATTGTTCATTAGCATACCTAGATGTTTGGTATCACAGAACATACATATGACTTCATTGATAGGAATTATAGGAGATTTGACTTATATTAGCTTAAAATACCTTTCTGATACAGTAGAAAATCAAATTGGTGTTTCATCATCTACGAGTGCATGCTCAAGTGTTTTCGAAACTAGTTCAGGAATTTCTATATCCGGAAATTCAAACTGTAGTATTACTATTAATATAAATAAATAATTTATGTTTTAAGTTTAAATACTACATTAGATTTCGTGGCATACGTAAATAAAAATATGTAAAGTTTTAGTTTTTTATTTATAAAATAGTGGTCTAATAATTAATTAATTAATATCGATTTTCAATACCCAGGTAATTCATAATGACAGCATTATTATGACAGTCGACATAAATAAATTTTACTGTCTTATACATAGTGTATTTTATGTCTAAGCATATTGAATTTATACTAAAGAGAAATTTATGATGCAGGTATTGGAAACACCTTTTGTTGTCCTTATAGCAACATGCACACTAAATTGACGTATCACAGTGACATTACTCTTAAAAGGCCGCTAAATACTCGCCACTTCTCCACCTTATAAATGGGTCAATTGTTAGATTTCCAAGAAACCCCCAGCCGACTGGATCTATTACACGCATTTTTCACCCAACTAGTCACACCTAAAATAAACATATCTTCTAGGAATCTATTGAGAGACACTTTGTATTCACCCCCTCGCCTTTGAATCTCGGGGTGCATTGTTGGCAAATAAGGAGGGTGCGACCACACGGTGGTCTATTCTTAAGGACTGACTGACCATGGGTAGTGGGTTCAAGGCGTATTGTCCCTTGGACTGTTGTTTTATTTGGGATATTTAATATTTATCATAGAAAATATGTAAATTGTGAGTGTCTGGAATTTATGTGGGAATTGTTTGTTTTGAAAATGAAACGTGGTTGAGAATATATTATTTTGGTTATGACAATAAACATGTTTTATTGCTGTCCACGCGACTGTACAATAAGGAAATACATAATTTACTAATAAAATCTTGTCCATGAGCACGTCCAGAGATAAAAAAAATCAGTAGTTAACGTAAAATATTTTTAAAATATTTTTAAGGTCGGTATCCACTCCTAGAGCAGAAGAAGAAATTCTAGCACTGGTAGAGCGGAATCCAGGTACGAGTGTGCGGAGAATTTCAGCCGAGGTAGGAATTAGTGGTTCTCTTATTTGGAGAAACCTTCACGAGCAACTGCTTTATCCATACCATGTGCAACGAGTACAGGCCTTCAATCCAATAAATGATCATCAAGCACGTTTGGTTTTTTGCCGCTGGTTTCTACGTCATGATGCTGAAGACCCTCGTTTTCTTGCAAACATTTTTTTTACTGATGAGGCCGGGTTCACAAGAAATGGAGTGTTTAATTTTCACAATATGCATATTTGGGCCGACGAAAATCCTCATGCTCTAATAGAATCTGGACATCAGGCACGTTTTTCATTACCCATTTGGATGGGTATTGTAGGTGACAGGTTTCTAAGTCCTGTTGTTTTACCAAACCGATTAACAGACGCTGCTTACCTCGACTTTCTGCACAACACACTGTATGAGTTTTTGGAAGACATTCCTTTGAATCAGAGGCAACAAATGTGGTTCCAGCATGATGATGCTCCAGCTCATTTTTCCATGGCCGTTAAAGAGCATGCAGGACCTGTTTTATGGCCTCCAAGATCGCCTGATCTGAACCCTCTAGATTTCTTTGTTTGGGGATATTTGAAGACATTAGTGTATGGTACTCCTGTAAATAGCCTGGAAGAGCTGCAGCTACGGATTAATCAAAAGTGTGAAGAAATCCAAACCAAGGAGGGTGTTTTCGAAAGAGTTCGAATATCGTTGAGACGAAGATGTCGTGCCTGCTTGGACATGGACGGAGGGCAATTTGACATCTTCTGTAACTTTGTTTTTTGTTTGTTAAAAGCTTCCTTTGTCGGTTTATTCCTAATAAAATAAAATGTTTAAAAAACGAATAGTGGTCCATATCTCCGCAACCGTTACTTTGCGGACCCATGTTTATTAAGACTTTTCTGTTTATTTTGATTCATGCTATTACCCCCTGAAATATTTTACACTATTATTTAACACCCTGTATTTTAATTATGAAACGACCAAAACAATGTAAAAAATTCAGTATAATGGAATTGTTTCGAAATGAACAAAATTTCCATGTACATTCCCGTGTGAAATATAAAACTGGATACAAAACATTCATCGATTAATTTTATATATTAAAATGTATAACGAAAACCCCTAAAGGGTCATAAAATACAAACTATCTTTTTGCATCCATTAAAGTGTACAAAACAATCTATAGTTCAATAAAATATCAGGAAAGTACATTAAAAATCTATAAAATGCAGGTGCATTGAAACATTTATGGTTTAACTAGCGTTCTGTACAGAAATGCAATAATAATGGAATATAGCCTGCGGGCGGGGAACAATGACAATGTATTACTATTATTGAATATAATGAATTATAGACAATCAATTTATGTAATATAAACATGTAACTAATGACGAACAACACTAAATGCATTAATATCCTCTGACAAAATCAGTTTTTTTTCTGTAATTAGTCATGTATCCTTAAATAATAATTAAGTAAAGTAAGGGTTAACTTTCATTAATAACATTTCGGCAGACCTTATGGCTTTACGGAATATATTAAAAATACCTAAGAGAGATAATAAGCTCGAAACTGGTATGTGTCTGGTGAGCTGCTGACGAGCAACTTTAGCTGTTTGCTATAGGTTTTTTAGATGTAATTCAATGGTAGACGGGACTAATGCCAATCATGCATAGTTGTTTCCTGGAATTTCGTATTTGCATAATATCGTTCTCGCCGAACGCGATAGAAGCCGATAGCTTTCGATGGTGTCAACTAGCATGGAGTAGCGAATGGCCGCTAAATGTAGCTTGTCTACACCGCATGTTCTATTATTTTAATTAGTATACTTTATTTACTGATATCGGTGAAAGTATTATTGTTAGCAGTGTGTTATAGTATCAGTAACTCTAAACGAGTATTTTTTACAGCTAGTACAAAAGCAACACTTTCAAGTTGCTATAATAGTTACCACGGCGTTCCTGAAACCTTATTCTTACCTTATGCTTAAAGTCGTAGAACTTGTAAGTAATATTTATTAGCCCAAACAACGTTATCGCTAGTTGTAGAAGTATTAAGGCGGGGATTTTGTAGAAAAGGAATTGCACAGCCTGAGTGAGCGAAACAACGAATCAATCAGACATATGAGACAGTATATAACCCGTATAGGCCCGAACCGCACGGTTCTCTAATGTTTATCGTGCATTTTGACGTACATAAAAATGGAAGCCGTGATATATGTTATGATTTTACTCGAGGACACAAAATGTAAAATTACCAATAAATATTAATCTGAAAGTGAAACACAATTTGTCCTATATGTCCTGGCTAGTGAGTGAAATAATTTGGTGGCTGTGGCTGTGATAATTTTGCCTAATTGTGACATATTATCGTAGTAACTGTGTGGCTAAAATTGAGGTATTTTAACATTTATTTTAATTATTCTGGTGATTTTATGATCAATGAAAATTATCTCACGCACTAGCGGGAACCTTTGCGAATACGTTGATATATAATAATAACCAATTATTTTAATTTTCTTGAAGTTCTGTGTCCTCGCTTGAAGCCCTGTTAGACAGTAAAAATATGTCTACAAAATCCCAAAATCCCAGCCTTATCAACACGTACAGTAACTACAAAGTAACCATGAAGTAAATTTAACCATGTCTATTCGATCATGTAACGTGCGGAAAGTATTTTTTGTCCTTGTGAATATATATCACACCCATGGCTAGTGGCAAAACACTTTAAAGTATGTTACCATAGTCATAGCTACGTTCGAAAAACTAATATTGCTAAATGGGTTAGGAAATGACGGGCCAATAAGTAGCAGCTCTCCATTCGGAACAGTTTTCCCATCAGCATTTTTTTACATCTTTATTATGTTTCTCACTAAGCCTTTCAAATAGGAGAATCCTTTGTTAGTACATAAAATAACATTTGTCAAAGTTAGAGACCACAGGACCGTTTCACTGCATAATACACAGCGGACAAAACGGCCGATGTACACCCAGTGTTTTGCGGCGGCCACTTTTGTTTAATAATGGATTAGTTAATTCACTTCCTTTGTATTAAATATTTTCTAATGGTGCGGCGCTTTGCATTCCAAATTACGTTGAATACGTTAATACGGCAGTCTGGTTCAGGACGGTGGCTTGCTGATATTAATACGCCAACGCAGCCACGTTTAAAATGGGTACATACAAGACGGTCCACTCAAAATGAATGAATTTATCTTTGTAACTAGTTTGACTGTCAGATAACTGAATTTCAAGTTATTGCAAATTTTCACAATACGTCATCCATAAGCGACATGTGATAAGTTGTAACTGCGGCTTTGACAGTCACACTTCCTATATAACCTTTATCCTTTATCCTTTTTATTTATTTTTATCTTGTTTAGCAATTTTTATTTGTTTTTAATTCTTATGTTATTTTTATATTATCTGACAATTTGACTTTCAGGTTTATTACTTTTTTATTTTTACTAGATTTTAAACTGTTTTTTATTTGTCTAGACTTTTATACTACTTATATTTTATTTTATACAATCGATTTTTAATATGTAGGTAACTTTTTAAGTATTTTTTTTCTCTTACTGCAATTTTTCTTGTTTAGCTACTTATCCTTTAAGTGGGTTATACCCATTGGATATTTTAAGAGTAAATAAATAAATAAATAAATAAATAACCCTAAAAATCCATTAGATAACAACGTAACACGTACGTAAACGTATATTGTTATTATCTTTGGTATTTTGTAGTGTGTCCGTAGCACCATTTTCGTTAGACGTAATTTGGTGACACAGTGCTATAACAATGGTCCAATTGTATTGACAATAATGCCCTGTGTATATGTTACAAGTGTACGTAGGCAGTGGCGTAGCCCACGGGGGGGTTTTGGGGATATTATTTAACACAACGAATCCAGGATACAGACAAACGCCAAAGGCATATACAACATTTACTGTGAGTGTACAGGACCGGCTTACATCATTTAAAAAGAGTTATTTATGATTTTTTATATTAACATTTCATTGGGCTTGTTTGTTCATATCACTTACTTCGAATAAGTTGACTTATACTAAAGCGACTGCCCCACTTTCAAGTAAAATACGAGTAGTAAAGTAGTAGTAGTAGTAAAGTAGTAAAATTGCAGTAACTGAAGCTTTGCGACCTTGGCACAAAGATAATATGTTCAAAACTAAGAACTAAAAAGAAGGAACAAACCCAAATACAAAAAGTTTTCAAATTGAATATTATTTATAAATTTATAACTAGGTTCACGAAATAAAGCAATGGAACCAACTAGAGTTTTTCCTACATTCTACATACAAATTATACTGTTTACTTCCTCAATTCAATACCGTTACTAACTCAAAGTTTTTGTGTATTTATTTTAAATTGTTTATATTAGTGTCCTTTAATTTTGATACACATGTAAATGTTCTTCTGCAATTTTAATACTTTCTATTGTGAGACAACGTCTTTGATAGAGCGAGCGGTTATCTACACAACACGGCTGATTTCAACATTTTCATGACTTTGCATTTTTGTTTATCTTATTATGTCTTGGAACACGGGCTGCATAACGAAAATGGTTTATTTCTACGTCTCCCAATCTTTCACTTATTTCAAAACCACCTTGAATGACCTTGGATGACCCCAGCCTAAGTCATTAATAAATATACTCTCATACATTTTATTTTGGCGTTCAGGTTTCAAATGGATCACTCTGTATATTTCACGTCGCATTACTATCCGTATAACCAAAGCCGAAGCGAAAACAATGTGTTCCATTCATCTATAGGTAGTTTAGTTAAAATTATTATTTTCCATTTGGTGGGTTTGTATGGCCTATACAAATTAAATCCAATATAGAACACATTAGTAAAATAACGTTAATGGAATTAGGGCTTTGCTGGAAAAAGAAAATAGAAATTATTTTCAGTTCAGTATAATTAAATAATTTGAAAGATGGTTCTCAATAATACACGGTGAAATAAATGTAATTGATATAATATGAATATATCCCTACAACTTTGATTAATAAATTGTAAGTTTGTAAATTAAAAACACATTTTTTATAAGGTAGGTATTCATATTTGGTAAAGCTGACTGAAATAGAGGTAAGATCACGTAATAATTACATATTTTGTACTAAATAAATTTGTGGAAATCATTTTATCCATACTATTTGGTGTCAATTGACTACCAACACTTCCAAATAATACTAAATTTGGAATCCACTAATTTTACGTTCGTTGTGTGTGTATAGTATTCATTTCTGTATTTTGCAATTGTCTTTTTATTAGGAAAGTGATAACAAATCGCCAAAAACCAATGTAAACAAGAAATACTAAATTTATACCATTGGCGTACTTAACTAGAATGAGTGACCGTTACTTGTTTGTACATAAGCTTCAATTGTAAAATCAAAATTCTTATTAAGTATTGGGCGGTATTATAAAGGTTAAAGTCTGTTGCAAAGAGCTTTCAAAATAAATATTACTCAACCTTCAATGCCATTTAAATATTTTGGGGTGATGCTTACCCTTGCTTGGAGGTGAAAGTGTGGCTGAGTAAAAAATACCAGCAAAGAATGTCCACCTTTAAATATGAAATGGACGGGTCTGAGCGTTTTTATAATCTTGGCGCAGTTCCTGAAAATGGCTCTGATTCGTTTTCATTTGGCCCCTGTATAAATTAAAACTATTTGAAATAATCAATTTTGAAACGACAAAGCGTTGAAAATCTGTTTAAATTAATATAAATTTAACATCTTCTCTTCATGCAATCACGCGCGTTTTATTTGGTTTTTCTATCAATTAATAATCATAAATGCTTGATGTGGCATTAGTGATTAGTGAGCCAAATGAAAACGCATTTTGGTAGAAGAATTGTTGATTCTCAAAATTGTTTTTAAAATAATCAGAACAACATCGGCAAAGTTTCTAACGATTCCAATACAGTCCACCGATGATGGTCCATATCTGGCTAAAAGTGACCGCAAATACCTCGAAACAATCCATCAAACCCTTCGAAAAACAAATACGAGAACTTCACCGCCTCGCAGCGGGGAGCTAGTAGGTTTTTAATTAAATTTTCGACGTCTGCTTTCCCGGTTTTTTAGAGGAGGAAGATGGGTTCGACGGAGATCATAAAATTATCATAAATTCTGGAAGGGTCGGAGGATATAATATTTATTGGCCACATAAAATATTCTCATGACTGATATATTGGTAGTCGGGGGTTAGACTATTATTGCGAGTTTATGTTTGGTTTCTTTGTGAGACCAGGTCAAGAATGGTAAGGAAACGGAGCGAATGGTCTGTTGAATACTAAGTACTTAGTCAAATATTGGGCATTATTGTAGTGCGTGCATATAGAACCGTAACATTTCTTGAGTTAAAACAATAAAAACTAAAAAATAATAAAATTTATCTATAAACAAGAAAATAAAAATGAAAATCTTGATAAACGCATTTTTGTTCTTACATGATGTCAGACAATTTAGAAAACCAATACCATATTTGAAAAGCAAATCAGTTGAATACCGTCAGAAAATTCAAAATTCTAACGAAAGAGGAAATTGAGGGATTTTTGCAAGAAACACCTGATAATCGATTTCTGCTAGAAAAGGTACTTAATTCAAATTAATATAAATTGATCGATTTAACTAATTTTTGGACAACTTTTCAGGTAATTTTATTAATTGGTGTTTGTGAAGCTTTGAGAAGAGATGAGTTACTAAAGATAACGATCACTATATACATAGAAGACAAAGATTCAATCTAATATATAAAATTCTCGTGTCACAGTTTTAGACGCCATACTCCTCGGAAACGGCTTGATCGATTTTTATGAAATTTTATATGTATATTTGGTAGGTCTGAGAATCGGTCGTAATCTATTTTTCATACCCCTAAGTGATAAGGGTGGTCCACCCCAAACATTTTTTTTTATTTATTGGACAAAAGTTTTTATTTTTTTATGATGTGGCATTAAAAAATACATACAACCCTTAATTTTCACCCTTCTATGACAAACCCCTATTTTTTTAATAGCCATTTTAGTAATTTAATCATTTTTAATCGAATATCACTAGATCAGTTATCCCCGCCAGCGTCTACCGGCGTCACTTCTCACCACAAACCTAGAAAAAATATAGTCAGCGTCGGTTCATGATATAGGTCACGTGACAGGTGCTTTATGTTGGCGGTTCAATTTTATTAAAAAAATATTCACCATTTTCTATAGCTGACCCTATTATGGACCGCCTTCTATGTATATTGTTAGTAATTAAGATGCCACAAAACATGTTAGTATCAAATACTTTCTGCCATTAATTTATGTTTTCTACGTTCATGTAAGAAACAGAACTTTATTGAACTATATTTAGTGGAAAAAGTGGTTCTTTATTGCACTAGTGCAATAAAATGTTTATTGCATTCATCTGTCATTCTACTACAGCGTTTTGCCATCATGACAAACATATACGTTCAAATCAACGTCACATTTTCCTAGACTTAGTGTCATCTAAATAACATTTTTTGGTTCTTGCATGAACGTAGAAAAAATATTGTATGCAACTCGTACAAAAAGTACGTGTTTATTGCACGCGACGTGAAATTGTCCAACGAGGCCGTAAGGCGTGCATACTTTTTGTACTTATTGCATAAATAACTATAAAAAATGACCACCCTAAATGATATTCAAATTGATGACAATATTAATCGTACAATTTAGTTTTAGACACTGTATTTTGACTTAATTTCATATATGCTATGATTGCACAGTCTACCGAATATGGTCTATCTTTGCTGCTTTGGCAAATTTACAAAAATGTTCATATATTTTGGAAGACAACATTTTGTGGCTATATCTCTTAAAAGCTCCAAAATAAGAAATTTTGTATAACAAAAAAAATTTAATTTAAATTTCTTTTAAATCTATTATTGTACTCAAACTTGACAGTATACTTGACTGTGAGGATACAAAAAATTTAAATAAAATTTGAGATACACACATGCTATCGACCTGTACGTATAATAATCGACAAAATAACTTTGCAAAAGCTTTAACTTGATAATATTTGGCTTATAGGTCCAGCAGTAACGTATCTTGTTACCGTCGCTAACACCTGTTAAAAACTTTTTGTAACGTTTTCCCGCCGTCTACCTGCTCCAGCAGTCCTCAGTGTCCTCAGTCGTGCATTATGGAATCTTGTATGTCGTTCGAAAGCCATCAGGCTCCTAGACAAAACGAGACACCAGCACAATACACGCCGTCGTCCACTTAAGACGTCAATTTTCGGAAAGACTTTCCACTAGCCTTTCCATGGAAGCTCGGACATAATAGGCACAATACAATAATAATCCTAAAACGAGCACAGCAGAAATTGGACCATAAATGCAATAAGGGCAGTAGTGCCGGGCGATAAATCAAATTGATGTTTTTATTACTAGAAAAACCTTGTCGTAAAACAATTTGCGGCCGGCCAACAATAGCGACGAGCCCACAGAAATGTTTGGGGCTCCACCTAATGCGGCGTAGGTTGGCAGCTCGTCATCTGTTTTGCTCTAATTGGAAATCGGACTGCAATATATTTCTGTCCCATTTCCAGCAGCTACAGATCGTTTCAAAATATCGAATATTGGTTCCAATAACGATCTGGTAAATAAAATAAATTATTTTTTAGTACACCTTACCTTACCTTATACGTTTAATACATGTGAATCAAATACCTTTAAGTACAGATTTGTACATTTTTAGTTATGTAGTTATATTAACCTTATCTTGTATGTTCTTTTTATTGCAACAACAAACAAGTAATAATACAAAGTAATACAAGACGTGTTTGGCGTTTTTAGAAGAATTTTTAGTAGTGTTATTGTAAGAGTGAGACGAGAGCAAAGAAAATCTTGGAAGTAGTATTTAGACAAGTGGAAACATTAACCAATTGTCTCTTTGATACTTTCTGTATATAGTGTTTATCAAAATTGGATCAAGTACAACTCGCAAAAAGCTAAGCTTTTACTAATCACTACTTATTTATGGCCTTTTGATACAAAATTTTTAATTTACTAACCAGATGTCTCCTTCAGACTACATTATTTTTGCTTAGCAAAATTGACCAAATTCAAAGGAATATATTATTTTTGCTATTTGTCACTGTATTTATTGAAGACTTTTAGTGTAACATTTTGTATTTATTTATTAGGCATTACATTATAATAATTATACATATACATAGGTTTTAATAAAATTAGGCCAGTATCAAATAATGAAGAAACTACACTAATCTTCCATTTTATACAGGGGTTAGCTCACTAAGTACAAATATTTTAAGAGTAGATAGAGAAAATTAATGGAATCACCCTTCAAAAAAATTACAAACTTATTTATAAAACGAAAAAAAAATATGGGACAAGCCTGCCGCGGGTGAAAATGTAGTTTTGCCAGTTTGTAACGAAATAATGAAAAACGAATGCTAAATACTGCAGCTAACTGGATTAACCTGTTATCTGTTACCTATCTGTCAGATACTATTACTAATAAGAATGTTAATTAATAAGGCGTCAGTACTTGAATCGATGTGACTAGACCGGTATGGGTTCGAGCCCCGCAGTCGGTAGACCGTATATAGGCTATATTCGTGGAGAGAATTGTTACCCTCTCTGTGAATATGGTAGGGTGGAAGAATGTTAGCTTGGGTCAATGTGAGAGATTGATATTGGTGGACATTTGCCTACCCCCCTAATTAATGAGGTTTTCCAGGTTTACCTCATTCCTGCACTGAGTGGTGGTTACGGCCTTCCAACGTAAGTCGTTCCTGGGCGCAAACGCGACCTATTTAATAATAATATGCCGCCCCCTCTCCCGCACAAGTCTCTTACGTCTGCGCTAATCCTCGTGATTAAAATGAGAGGTAGAAATATTATTATTGTTATATTATAATTATTTAGTCACTACATCCAACGTATTTAATAATAAGCTACTATAAATGTGGATACAGCGTTTCCCTGACGAATTTTGCTACTTCAGCAACGTTTACCATAAACAGAAACGTACAACGTTGTTTTGATTAAATTACCAACTTCCCCGTAGCTATACGTTTCGGAGGAGGAACTTTCAAAGGTAATGCAATGCCTGGCCGTTGCAGTGTTTAGTCTATCTGGTTCGCCAAGTGAACGGGGCTAATGGCAATGCAAGGAAATGCACTAAAAGCACATTTTTAGCGCTTTGTCCTGTCGCAGAAAGGAAACATTAGCGTTTTTGCAGTAGAATCATCCGACAACAGCCTTACTTTAACTTCTCGTAAACATCATGTAATGTAGGTATGAATATAAAGATAAGAATATGAGTGAACTTTTCCTTCTCTATGCTACAATGTTTATAATGATCTTTTGCAATATTTCAATATAGTACACTGTGACTTTTTAACCTTACCTAACACGCAATTTGAAAAAGTAATAGTTATTTCCAAATTTAAAGTTTGTATCTTGTATTATATGGATCGGTCAGTGGTCGCGCGGTTTAAGGCGTTAGTACTTGAATCGAGGTGACTGGATCGCTGTGGGTTCGACCCCTGCAGCCGGTAGACCGTATATAAGCTATGTTCGTAGAGATTGGCACCCTCTCTGCGGGTATGGTAGGGTGGGAGAATGTTGACTTGGGTCAGTGTGAGAGATTGATACCGGTTGGCATTTAACTACCCCCCTAATTAATGAGGTTTTCCAGGTTTCCCTCATTCCTGCACTGAATGGTGGTTAGGGCCTACCAACGTAAGTCGTTCCTGGGCGCAAATGCGGCCTGCTTAATAATAATATGCCGCCCCCTCTCCCGCACAAGTCTTCGACTTCTGGGCTAATCCTCGTGATTAGAATGAGGGGTAGAGATATTATTATTATTATTATTATTATTATTATTATTATATAAGTAAAGTATCTTGTATTATTAATTACCCAAGGTCGAAAATAATAGAGAGTGACTAATTCGCAACACATAGATTAGTACGGTAGGTGAGGGTGAGGGACATGACTACCTAGGCGTGCCACTTGAGAGAGGTTCAAAGTACACAAAATTATCAATAATAAGTTGAGATCAAGTGAACCTAGTAGATTGTTTTAAATGTTTCTCCCGTGTCGTCCTCTCCACAAATTAGAATGCCGTCCTTTTGAACTGTCAACCTTGACACACTTTTAATACATTTACTATTTTCAGAATGAAAACAGAGAGTTTTTCGAAACGTCAAAAATACGGAAGTGCGCGATAGTGATGTGATTTTTGTTATTTTTTACTTATCTGCTTTTTCAGTGTAAGATTTTTTGATTAGACAAACTTAGTTTTTAAAAAATAACCCTTGACTGATCTGTTTGGCATAAGGGTTTATTTACTTAATCTTTATTTTTTTCAGAAGTGTGGCAAAAACCCAATCAAACTAAAAAATTACTAGTTTGAATCTGAAACTGTGGTTAACCTGTTGTATTCCCCAAACTTTCGGGGCCAAGGTCATACATTGAAAAGATACAAAATGCGCGCATATAGTAGAAGTATGTGATAGGCAGAAGAGAACCACTTGAATGGCAACAATGCTCTCATGACTTAACTTCACTAAAATTAAGGTCAATAATGACAGTGTTGGATAGTGTTTCAACCTTGAAAAATAGCTGATAGGAGAAAAATTAATCGGTAATTTTGTACATTCTAAACCGTTAATTATAGGTCACGGGTTTACAATAAGGTAAACTAGCAATTTTCTTGCAATATTTCGGATCTATCTCTGATTTTGACGCTCTGAATCACTTTGCATAAAACGTGAGAAACGGCTCCTGCGTGCAAAATTTGACCGCCTCCTCTATACCTACCGGAACAGACATAAAGCGGGGCCCACGTTTCAGCGGGCCCATACAAAAAAATATTTATGAGTCCTTTAAATGTATTAGTGCCCATAAAAATATTAGAATACATTTCTCGCCGGCAAATCTCCATCTAAATCATCCCCTGCGCACTCTGTACTGCTCTGGGTTCCGGACCCGGCCCTTTTTAAATTAATAAATCGCATGCGGGCCTCGCAGGAAAGGTCGCCGCCGCGATGCCTCGGCCCCCAGGCGGCAATAACCGTGATCTACCACCGAATTTTATGTATTTGCCAACTTAGTCACATGATATACGGCCCTCAATTACGGGCCGATGCCGTCTCGTAAATCGTTACGGCGGCTGGCAGTTCGACCGGCTCCGCCTGTCAGAATTAATTGTCAATTATAAGAAATGTCACTGTCATGGTAATTTGATTCATTAACGACAGGCCTGTTATTACATATAATTCACATGGGCCCCAATTAAATTTGCTATTGAATTCAAAATTTGTTTTTTTAATTATTACCCTATTTTGCTTATTTAAAGCAAGCCTCGGTGATTTTATTTCCAACTTTAAAAAACGCACGTGTCAAATAAAATGTTTCAAAAGTTTTATTCAAATATTCAACAATCTTAATATTTTAAGTGAATGTGAAAAGTACAATTGATATTCCTTAAAATATTAATACTTTGGTTTTTTAAATCAGAAAAAATGCTGTTCAAATTAATACTGCTAACATTTTCGAAAGTCAATGGGGTTGCACTTTCATTGATGGCACTCCCAATAATGTTTGAAACATTCTTCTTATCGCTAATACTCTCTTCAACGTAACCAGTCGCCACAGCTGCCAATTTCGATCGTACTTGTCGTTGGGTATGATCTATTGTCATTCCACTGTTCGCCATAATGGTAGTGGATGTACGTCGAAACTCATGTCCAGTGTATTTCTCAGAATCGTCCAATTTAACATAACGTGCAATTTGCAAGGGACATGATCCAAATGTATTAATACCAATTATCTGATTGGTGCACTTCCTCTTATCATACCGTAAGAAAGCTCGGTCTGTACTTACATTTTGAGAACGCAGTGATAAATACGGCTTTACCAAACGCACATAACTATAATTTCATCACTGTCGGCAACAGCAACGTCGAGCTTTCACTGTCTTAGATGGTTGGATAGTAATAAGCAATACACTTCCTTCTTCCTTGGTGTCATGTAAGCGTAAGTCGCACAATGCACATCTTCTACCAGAGCCAAGGATACCGAACTAACAGTCACAGACATGAAGCGTTCACAGGTATCACAGTAGAAAACCATTGAATGGTAACAGCCTCTATCGCGCTTCGGCGATAACGATATGTTGCAAATACGGAATTCCAGGAAACAACTACTCTGCGGGCTAATGCTCCGACCAGATTTGAATTACACCTGAAAAACATATAGTGTCCTGGCTGTGACTGTTAATCCGGCATGAAGTAGCGCTAGAGGTAGCTGCGCTGCTCCACGTTAGTCATGGTCCCTAGTGTTGGGTTAGACAGACTTAAAATAGCTAAGATTATTCATCAGTTGCCTCATTTATAGCATAATGAAGAGAGCTAATAAGATCGAAACCGGTATATGCTGGTGGGCTGCTGATGAGTGACTGCTGCTGTTAGTGAGGCATGGAGTAGCGAATGGCTGCTAGATGTAGCTGTGCTACTCCGCGTTAAGATAAGACTTTTGTTCTTGCTCGATCTTGCAAGATCATGTCTTGTATTGTCTCGCAAATTTTTTGTCTCGCAATTTTACATGATGCTTGCGAAATTTTCAATACAAATAAGAAACAGAGAATTATTATAATATTTTAAAAGAATATTTTGTCTTAGTTTGATTTAAATAAAATAATAGATTTTCCTGTTACATCATACATTGCATATTGAAGTCGAGATGTCTCGAAGACAAGTAAATATTGGGAAACTCTTTATATTACAAAAATGTCTCAAAATTTAACGATCTATCAGCATTTCGACGTTCCAGGAATCAAAATTTTGTTTAGTATCGCCACGCCATCTATACAAAAAGATTTGAAGTAACAATTCTAACTGCAATTTGAACCTATTCGAGGTCCAACCTCAGTTTCAGAATTAAAATAAATTTCTTCAATTCTGAAATATTGGCAGAGAGTGTTAAATGGCACAACTTGTGTATCTACAATAGAAGTGCAGTATTTATTTATTCAGTTAATGTTGCCCCTTCTTATATTTGCCGTAGCAATATTTGTTGTCTTGTATCGCAATATTTTTTATATTGCCTTGTTTTGCACTACGAGCTGTCAAGTCGTATCTTGGTCTTGTTTTACTAGATCAAGACAAACTCATGAAACAGTAAGAATATACAAAATCAAATCATCTCACGATCGAAAAAGTATAATTACTAAAATTAGTGTTAAATAAAATGTTCTTTATGTAAATAAATGAGAAAATTGTGTAAAATTGATAAATAAACTATTGTAATATTTCCTCAAGAAAATTCACTGATACGTCAGAGGCTTTCGATAGGCTGGATCACGGTATACTCCTTCCTAAGCTGTCTAATTTTGGTTTCGTTTTTAATAGATTTCTAAGCATAAAATATCGTGGTTTTACTTCGACTAAAATCATTGCTACAGCTGGGGTACCTCAGGGTTCAGTTCTTGGTTCTCCACTGTTTAATATATTCATTAATGATATCTGTGACAGTCTTGGAGTGAATTTTTTTATATACGGATTATTTCAAACTGTATACATCTGTTACATCTACAGATTATTGAATTTTACTTCAAAATGATTTATCTGTCGTTAATGAATGGTGCCTTCGAAACAGGTTCCTTTGAATATTTCTAAATGTTTCGTTATGACTAACACAAGGAAAATTAATTATATTACCTGCATGTACAACATTGGTTCTGACACTGCTGCTCGTTGCACTGAATTTAATGATTTGGGAGTTACTTTGGACGCTAAATTAACCTTTGTTCCTCATATTAATAATATTACATCCCTTGCAAATATCTTGATTTCATTATAAGAAATTCTAGACATCTCAGAGAGGTTTCAACAATGTCTATATTGTACAACGAGTTTGTTAGGCAAAACTTGAATATGCGACTCATTCTCAACATCTGGAAACTGTTCAGAGAAGATTTCTTAAATAGCTATCCTTCAGGCTTGACAATGGCAAGCCAGAGATATTCCTCAATCTGGCCTGTTGAGTAGATTCAACTTAAACGATCTGACATCTCGACTCACTTAATGTTTCACTGTTATTTTTGTTTAAGTTGCTTAATAATTACATTTATTGTTCTGATATTATTAGCCATATAGTATTTGATATACATACCTTCATTCTATTCTCGCTCCTATATATTGTCACGGATTTCCCAATCCGTCTTTTCTACTTCCAGAAAAACAATCCGTTAATTAATAACTTCTTTATTAACTACTGAACACTACTAATTACAGGTCAACTAAACACTTATTTAATTAATCGCTATCTAAATCACTTTGATATCTCCAACTAAACACTTTAATTCAGACTGTAATACAAGACTTATATATGACTTATACAAGACTTATACAAGACTAACTAACTCGGCCGTTTATTCTTCTTTTATAGACCCAACGAATATTCCAGGTATATTCCAGTATCTCTAGATCCATGTTCTCGTACGACTGGAACGCTTCTCGTCGTTTCCACGATTTTCTGGTAACGCCTCGATTTACGCATGTTGTTTGTTTACCAGAATGGCGTAGGGCGATCGGGGCAATCTTAGGCAATTCGCGGTGCCACAGTCGTCGGTTTGGGAGTGAGTGGGGCAAATTCCGTGACAATATTATTACATTTATCAATACCACATATACTCGCGTAAAGAATTCAGACGTCTTACGTCACGGCTGATGTTACACATTTGTTTTTATTGTCAACGTAATTTTCGATATTTGGTCGCGTTAAAAACAATCATTTTTGCAATTTGCTGTATATAATACAAACTTTTAGTGTAGTATTAAGTTCTATTACTATCAGTTGCAATTTCGTAAATATTTTGATGAAAATATAATGAATTATTCATTTGTTCGTATGACGTAAGTCGTTGAATTCTTGTCGCGAGTATAGCAATGTTATGAAACATTGGTTAACTTATTATATGTGTCTAATTCATAGGTAGTATCAGGCACTTATTGATTCGTTTGATACTAGTATATTTAAAATCAAATTATGTGTTTTAGGTCATTAATTGTATCGGTTTATGTAATTTTCTTGTTTGTATGTTTATTTCTTTGTAGTTACTCCCTATAATAGGAATTGTATATCAGGGCACTGTATTTTTAAAATAAATAAATTAATAAATAAAAATAAACAAGGGTTATTTTTCAATATCTGTCTGGCATCTCAGCTTTGATCTATTCCAAAAGTTGTCGTCCTAATTCCAAACCAACTCCCCACCCTCAGCACCCCACATTCGTCATCCCATGAACTTATTTACCCCCTGGTTTATTCCAACTTTAATTAATCGTTTCATATGGAGCAACTCGAGTTCCCTCCTGCAACATCGATATTGCAACTGCAGGGTAAACTGGGGTGGTGATGTTTAGAGTCGCTTGTTCATCGGATCTAATGAGTTCAAGGATTGTTATTGCGAGCGTTTCGAAGCAGCGCCTTGGGCATTTTATAAATTCGTATCCTAGCGACATTCCCGTCGCGGGGCTGACATGACAAAGGGGTACACGAAACTGCGATTTGCCTCGACTTGTTTTCCTAATGCAAGCGGGGAAGGTACACGTACGCCAAGGCCCGAGACAAAGGAAGTCGCTGTCAAAGAGGCAGTTAGTGCAAAGGATCGAGAGGGCGAGACTGTTTCGGAATCGTTGTACCTCTTCAGCGTCATAGAAAAAAAATATGTATTGAGAACTTCTGAGGGACGTCAAAACATCAAACTCGTAATAAAGCTATAGCAAGCTTTTAAATATTGCAAAGTTACACGTTATAGGATACCTAAAAATTTCAAATATCGAAAAAGTCATTCTCTATAAAAATGTTTGTTGCTCTCCGCAAGATATTTTTCAGGGTGTTCAAAAATATAAAGAAATTAAAACCATGAAGTGTAAAGTTCCTTAAATATTTTTCTGGAAAAGTGACTAAAAAATTGCTCTACACAACTTGATTACATACATGTCCAAAGTGTTATCGGTCCTTGTCAACATGGGTTTATGAAAGACAGATCAACTGTGTTCAGTTTGATATGTATCATACGTATATTTCTCATAACTAGAGACCGTATATCGTTCGCACATGACGTCATTATCAGGGGCGCACTTAGGACACTAACGTTAACGTTTGTGGAAGTCAAGTAAATACGTACATTTATTGTCAAATACAGTTAATATCAACGTCTTACCTTGTTCTGGTGATATGTATGTTGTCCAATATGGATCATATTAAGTTGTGTAATTTACAAAACACTATACTATTCACTTTTAGTACTGAAATAAAACTGAATAACCAGCTGTTGTAAATGTTCAGTTGTTAAGTTGTGACGTTTATCGCTTAAAATCCATTTCAGTTTCGAAAACGTACGTTCAACGTCCACAGAGGTCACTGGGGCATATATAAAATATGTATAATTTTTCACTGACGGCACATTTAGGGTGGGTTGCGCAAAATCTAGTCCTTTACCTTCAAAAGGTCTACTATACATACAGTTAAAAATCCCGGATTGTTCTGCAAAACGGTATTAAGTTTCTTCTTCACACGTTTAGCACTAGATCCCGGTACCTGACAAATAAACTGTCGCAAGTCTAAAACACTAAGTCGTTGTTAAATTGTTTTTGACGTTCACGGTTTGTCATACAGTGTCTTCATAAATGATTACAATCCATGTGGCCAGGACTGTGATTCTCTAAGAACAACTCGTATGCAAATAGATTTCTTGTCTCCCTCAATTGCCGTAGTGAGGAAAAGTATATTCGCATATGAATTGCTCTGCGATTGATTCTAGAATCTCGACCCTGATCACGTGGCTTGTAATCATTTATGAAGGCACTGTACTATTACTCACACGAACTTTGTGTTGTTCCGAGCGCATATGTTCCACAATACGTGTTTTATAATTCCACGATATAACTCTTTCACAAATTTTGCACTTTAATTCTGTCCCGTCAAGTTCTAAATCTGGATAATATTTAATCTATTTATCCACTGTAGAACGCATGGGAGGCCGACGGAACATATTCAAGCACCGAAACAGACAAACCAACAAGAAACTCGACAAGAAACTAACATTATTTGCTAATAACGCGATATCGTCCCTACAAAGATATTGGCAATTGGAAAGCGGAAGCGACTGCGACCTTGACACATGCCGATAAATAAATAGGATGATGTTCCTCAACGCTAGCCATTATTTTGAAGATGGTATTTGTTTTTGATTAGGAATATTCAAATACTATCTTTACTCATAACTTTGACTCAAATACTCAAGTTGACGTGTTATATACTTCTCGAAGGCATGCAATATGCTGGACCATTATATCCTAATCCAAAACCTGAAGTTTTTTAGACTACCTGATTTGCTGCTTCAGTTGTTTAAATATTATTTAAATGGTAGACACCAGTATGTCCAGTGTGCATGTCTGAGTCGGTATCTGTTACATCGGGTGTGCCTCGTGTGTGGGTCGATTTTGGGTCCCTTATTATTTGTGATTTATATCAATAACATATGCAAAAATATATAGCGAGATTAATGATGTTGATGATTTTATTAGGTGGCAGCATTGTCTAACTCATATTCAGAATTGATATACTGCTAATAATATCTCTTTAAATGCTAGCAAATGTGTAGCGTGATGATATTCTCCACAAGAGTGAATCATATTTTGTTTAATTATGACCTTGACGGCATCGTACTTGACCATCCTGATTCAAAAACAGTATTATGAAAATTTTCATTTTGTAGAGTATGTGGATTTTATATTCTTCATATAGCATTTTGCAAATGAAGATTGATATTTTCGTTACTGTGTTAAAAAACAACACCCACCTTCCATTTTCAAATAAAGACGTAGAGCTCACAAGAACTAATATCGATAATGACCCATCGATGGACACATACTCGAGCTATATCTGCTAATTCTTGAATTGATGTATTTTTAAATAAAACATAAACAAATCGACACACACTGTATATATATATATATAATATATTCTATTGTTTTCCCATCATCATTTAAAATTTTAATGTTAAATTATCTCTAGAATTGCTTTGAAAAATCTCCAGTTAGAGAAACAAAGGCTTCTAAGTGTAATCTGACGGTATAATCAAAATATTAATTACAAAACAAAGATTCCGACAATCTCAGGTGGCCCTTGCAAATTAATGACTTATTAAAAGTATTCATCCAGCGTTTTTTCTAAGTAAAAGAGGAAATTGGACAGACGATTAAATTTAAGTTGTTAGAGATAAAAGATAACGCAACAGAGACGCTGTGCTTCCTCGTTACCAGGTAATTTAGTCTTTGTTAAAGTATTACAAAGTTAATGTGAACAACCCTCAACAATATTTTCTGCGTAATTATTGAAGGGATGAATAATTGTTTGTAATTGGTTGAAAGTATCTTAGAATTAGATTAGAACTTACTGTTTAGGCTGAGTTTGTAGTACTCGATAAAAGTTGACAACGAAAAATATTGAACAAACAAAATTATTCGAGAAACATTATTTAACATACTTTCGAATTATTACAGGTTAGTAATCAATTTAACAGCTTTTTTGAAAGTTGGTTGCTGCAGGTGGCACCTACAATATAGCATAGGTTTTCCAAATACTAACACAATGAACTTCAATGTAGAAAAAATAATATATTCCCGCTTCGTGTGTATTGTACTTAGTTTCAGGTGCGGCAAAGTTTAACTTATGAAATTTACAGGTATGCAGCAAATAGGACAATTTGATTGGTTGATAAATAGATTAAAGTATTTGACCATACTAAAACAGTTAATCTAACTATCAATGTAATTCTCTAACATGTAAATGCAACCGAATTGCATAAAAGTATTCCATTAAAAAAATTTATGTTAGGGTCATATTTTTAAAAAAGTATTTTACGTTGTACAACCGTCGAGTGAGAAATTAGAAAGAGGCGCAACCTTAATGGCGAAATGCGTATTCGAATCTTCTATATTATATGCTGAGATCAGAGACCTAGGTGTGCTTTTTACTTCGAGTCTGAGCTTTACAGAACATGTTAACAAATTAACAGCTGAATGTTCCAAAAGCTTGGGATTTGTTATTAGAAATTCACGTTCTTTTACCGACTGTCGTGTGTTACTTAGCTTAATCGCGCTTTTGTTCTTCCTAAGTTAGAATATGCTAGAACAGTTTGTAGTCCACATTATTTAAATGCTATCAATAAGCTGGAGAATATCAAGAGACAATTTCTGAAGTATGTCTTTTAATATCGATGGCTTTCACCCGTAAATTGCCACTGATCACAATATGTTGCTAAGACGGCATGGCATACATAGTCTTGAAAATAAGTCTGTTATGCATTCTAGAATCTTCCTTTTTAAGTTGGTTAACAATTTAATTGATTGTCCTACTTTAAAAACTTTAAAAACAAAATTGACCTGTTTAACTCTTTAGTGGCTAACATTAGATCAGTATGTACACAGTTTTGTAGCTAACTTAAATTAACTTATTCTTCATTTTTTGTGCAAATATTGTTTTTATTGTTTTAGTGTATTTTTATAGTATACAATGTGACTTATTATCTGTTGCCCCGCCTGTAAGTGGTGTATTGTAGGTTGGTGTAATCTAAAATAAAAATAAATAAAATAAAATATGTATATTTATTGGGTTGTTGGCCAATATGGCAACACTTCGATGTAAATCTTAAACGTTCGTAATATCCAACTGAATCGTGGCAAACCAATTCCGCCATTGCAGAAAAACGGTGACAGGTCATTTTACTTTGCCCAGTGAACAAGACGGAAGTTTTTCAGACGAAATCATGGAGGCGAACGGAAATACTTCAGCTGGTTGTTAAAAAATATGGTTCCAGGAATTCTCGGGTCTCGGGAAAGCCGCTTAGTCCACGTCGGATTATTGTTTTTCTTTCGGCTCGGCGAAAATTAAATATGAATTTTGTAAATTGCCGCGTGTTTTTAAGACGAGTGGATTTGCAGGGGGCCGCCAGGTTCATCTGGCTTCCGTGAAAGAGGCCAGAGTGCGAGAAACACGTCGGTTTAATTAAAAAAGAAGGTTTAAGGGGAATATTTATTATTCTACATTGAAAAATTGTACTATTACAAGTTTGAGGCTACTTTTACTTACGATCATTACAGTAAATAGTAAAAAACACACTACCAACCATATATGTAAATTGAATATTACGCACAGTAAACAAAACGCACGGAGCACGGCGAATAGATATTATAGAGGCGGCTGTGATCGCTGACAAGATGGCAAAAAAGACAAATGCGCCTGTTTAACTGTCAAACAGTGTTGTTATTCGTTGAACAATATTATTGATGTATAAATGCAAGCCAAGTTTTACGAAATATTTGAAAATAAAGTTAACAAGCGATAGTGAAAGTGCAAATTGCAGAAACTTCTACAAGTAACTTATTGCCAACAAAATCTCGAGAAAAATATGAAATTGCATATCAGCTTACTAAACTAAAAGTTTATTGATTGGAGGTTAAAAAATAATGTCAAATCGTTTTCGGAGTATGTAATGTTGGCATAGTTTCAAGAATTCTCTGACAAGATGAAACCTTTCTCGGTTTGGGTCTTTTATTCTATGTTAAGAACAACAATTAACTTAAATCACAATGTAAACATTGCATCTTATTCTAAATTATTAGCTCTACTAAAAAGAAAATCAGATGGTTTTAAAAGTAAAAAATCAAAAATTTTGACAATTGAAAACATCAATAATTTTCTTAAAAATTCATCTGATAAGCAATATTTGTTTATGAATATAAGATATATTAAATTTTATATAGAAATACCTAGAAATTTTCATACATTTTTCATTTTGGGTTGTTCTTATAATTGGTATAAGTGGAGCATGTAGAAAGCAGGAATTACGAAACAGGTAGAGTAAATGTGTGGGACCCTTTCATTTTGGAAAATAAGTTAACTGGCGCTATTCATTTAGAATTTTTGAAATTAATCTCAACGTTGAACAACACATATGTGGTTTCTTCATGGTTGTGCTCCACCACATTTTGCGCGACTAGTGCGACAATATTTAGAACATGTGTTTCCTCAACGATGGATAGGCCGAGGCAGTCCAGTTGGTTGACTCCTTCGAGAGCCCGACCTAAATCCCCTTGACTTTTATTTTTGGAGTCACATAAAATCTATAGTCGTTGAGTGAGAAATTATAGATAGAGGTGCATAGATATGGCAAAATCATAGAAATCATAAAATATATAGAACTCCGAAAGAGGTATCGAAAATAGTCAACCTATGTAGAAAACGCGATAATATTGCAGTAACTTAGCTTTCATGAGTTGGTTACACTAACGAGGCAGCTTCACACTAATAGGCGGGAATTTCAAAATATGAAAATTTTACGTCCAATTTGTGATTTCTATGGTCCTTCCGTTTCGAATTCAATTGTATGCTAGGCTTAAACTGCAATGTAACCAACTGCTTACATTAAGTTTTCTCTAGATCTGCTTTCTAAGCTCCATAGTCTGACTATTTTCGAGTGCCTAATGTAAAGGCTTCTGGCGTTCTATATATTTTATGATTTCTATGAGATAGAGGCGCAACGTTATGGCGAAATGCGTATACACTTTTGGGTCCGAGATAGTATTAGGTAATAGCAACTCTTTGGTTCTAAGATTCGTCAATTTATCTACAACTTATTGTTCACGGAGGCTTTCCTTGCTTATTAAACCATTGAATCACACAGCACACTCAAAACTGGCTGTCGTTAACAACAGTTCTCGACAAACGGACAAATCTCGGGCCCAAAAAAAACCGTACTGTAAAATACGGTGTAACATAACGGAACGTCAAACATGAAGGCCTTTTTCTTGTCCGACTTTAAAAACATTTTGCTCTATGGATATTTTCTATTAGGGCCTTTGTTTTCAAGATACAGGGTGTTAAACTTGTAGATCGTATACGCATTTCGCCATTAAGGTTGCGCCTCTACCTATAATTTCTCACTCAACGCTATAGAGCATGTTACCGAAGTTAGCATTGAAAAAGACCTGCAAAATCGTATACATGCTGTGACTGAAGCAATTCGACTACAGCCTGGTTTGGGTTATGCGTGTGGGGACTCATGGATTCGTCGAGCTTAACTGTGTTCTGGAAATCACAGCGATAACTTCGAACAGTAACTATGACAAATTAAATGTCAATGTTTCTATGAAATTCACATTTTTTGTTCAGTCCTCAGCTACCAAGTTAATGATTTGGTGAATTGAAAGTTTTATGGCCGGTTTCTCAAGTAGTAGATATCTATTCAATAAGCTTATCGGTTCCATAAACTGGAGATATCCCATGAATTCGGTTTCTGAACCATTCGATAATGCTTATCTATTGCATAAGTTATCGAATACATATCCAAAGAAAAATGGCAAGATATATATCCAATAAACATTAGCGCACGCGCGCCGCGATTTAGTTTTTGCTTGTTTACATCTTTATTGTAAAACATAACCCAACTTTTTTGCATATTTTTTGATATTTTCGTGACGATTACTTCGTACAATGGAAAATTCTGATTCATCTACCTCTTCAGATGAAGAATATTTAAATATAGTCGGATATCTCAGACGGCCAAGACGTTATCGTGAACGAGAAGACCAATATGAAAAATACAGCGACTCAGAATTTCGACAGAGGTTTCGTTTAAAGAAAGGAACTGTAAATTTACTAATAGATTTAATAGGAGACAGTATTCAAGTGTCTAGTACTAGAACAAATTTGCTATCAGTATTAGAAAAGGTTTTAATAACTCTTCGTTTTTATGCAACAGGTTTATATATATTTTTATTTAGTTACTGTGATGTGATATCATTAGGTAATGAATTTTTATATATAAAATTAACAATTTGTTGATTATTTCAGGAAGTTTTGCGTGAACGTTTTATATTTTCTTTGTTTTCCATTGTACTCTGTTGACACAAGAAACTAAAAACTCGAACAGGTAGGTATGTAAATACACGATGTGAATACACGATGTCACGATAAATATAAATTGTGGTTATGTGGTTATCAATTTTATTAGAGCGATAGTGGTGCCATCTATAATTATTTATTGAAGGTATCTTCTTTCATAAATGGGATCTGCGCATTTGCTAGCTCCCTCTATGATTATTACAGATACTAAGATATCCATTCCACTGTTATCTCTTCAACAAAATTTGGAAGGCATGCGTTCAGAAACCAATATAAAGTTATCGGTCTGATAACTGTATGGACTCGATAGTTATCGAATGGATAGCGCCAAATGTTGAGAAACCGGCCATTAGAGATCATAGAACTACATGTTGTTAAAAAATATATTTTAAAATTGAAAGTATCCATACACCTACGGACAACATTCATTTATTGGAAAGGAAACCATGTAACTACATTTTTCTCAGTGTATTATCCGGAAAAATATTATTTTTTCTTCGTAGTTTAGTTAAAACATTAAAATGGCACGTCCTTGTGGCTTATCCTGTCGACAAGTTATATAATAATCCTGGACATATCAACCACGCAAATCATGGAACTTTACAAGCGAGCAGCATAGCGGCGACTTGGCTTTATTGCCTGGTTAAACCAATTACAACCAACACTAATTAAAGGTTACAAATGACACTCTGGGTCTCGGCGGACACACGCCATATGTACAGGTTCTCACTTACATTCAAAGCAACTACACTGAATAAGAAATATAGTTCGATAAATGCCATTTATACATGTATTGCTTAATGTCCTTTATTATCGTGTTTTATTTATTTATCTACAACTGCTTTGCAAGAGCATCATTACAGCATTTATTGGCACTGTTTCAGTTGAATAATGAATGTCTTTACCCCACTAGTGAAATATTAAAAAACGAGATCACTGCTTAATGGTTATTTTTATTAAGAACCGACAGGTTTATAAATTTGACAATTAATGGATAATTTAACTTAAATTAAACTGAATTACTTGTTATAAATATTAACAACACAACTTTCGGCAATTCGAAAAATTAACACCAGATGATCCGAGCTGGTCTATATTTGTATTAACAATGCTTAAGGGCGCCGTATTCCTGAAAAAGTGTTTTCTACAAATATAAATAATTTTAGACATTTAAGAACTGAATAATATAGAGTTTAGCAAATAACAAGGATGTTATTTCATGCCACCTGCAAATATTCAAAGGTACCGCAGTAAAATCAATATTTAACATCAGAAAGCGATCTATCCAATGAATTTTTAGGTACTGAAATCTTTCAAAATACGTATTTTTTAAAATTCAACTGTAGATGTAAATATTGTTATAACATAAACTTACATAGTTCTGCATATAAGATTGTTCACTTTTGTTTATAAGTATGTGAAAATAATTGTTAAAATGTGGAGTTAGAATAGCGAAATTATGTGTGTCATATAAATGCATTTTAAAAGTTATTACATTATTTGAGGAAAGTTTAAATAGTAAAAGTGGATAAACAAAACATCAATAATTCTATTTTTGATATTACTTTTGCTCTACGAGTTTTATTTTTCGAGATTTCAGTACCTAAAAAACACCACAAATTTGATCATTTTACGGCGAGAGATACGGGCACCTTAAGTTTTATTTGTAAGCATTTGAGGTGGCTTCAATCAGGGCAATCTCTCCTCCAAGAACTTTTGTGGAGATTTTTTTCTTGTTTTCAAGAGACGTATCAATATAGCATTCACACACGATGTTGGACTTCCAACTACCATGCCATTTCATAGTCAGAAAGTCTGATCCTGTGTTGGCTAGAAGTGAAGTAGATGATCGTCGAAAATAGTGCCCTGTATATTGCTGCGGCTGTGATAAATTGAGAAAAAAAAAACAATCTTATTTGGCATTACACTAAAAGTATGTATACCAATACCGTCCACTCTACATGTACATCCAAGTCCAACAATTAAGGCAACCTTAAATTATGCATTTATGAATTTCAAATAGCAAACACATTTTTTTATTCTTACGTTTGTTAGCATGAATTTTATGTCATCGCAGTTGCAGCAGCATTTTCAATTTCAAGAGGCAAGTTTCCTGTTTCTGAATCACTCACTATTTCTATCAAGACACAAGAAAAAACGAAATCTCAATTTTGTTTATAACAACATGTTACCATAACAATGCCCTTGCTTCTTGATTTTGAATCGAAACTGTTCTGATTTTGGATTTTTCTCAATTGAAGGTAGTTGTAGATAACATTTTTTGCAGTTCTAGATACAATTTTATATAGTAAACGTGGGACCATGGAACTTCTTAGTACATAAGGACTATTTAAATTGTTTAAAATATGATTTAAGATTATTAATGCTATAAATACAATTAAATATCAATGTTATTGCAGTTGTTATTATAGGTTCTATACATAAAATGCGTAGGAGAAAGGGAGGTTTGATTCCTCTACTTTTAGGTGGAACGTTTTTATTTGTCGCAATTTTTCCCGAGGAACAGATAGGTTCAGGCAACGCATATTTTACAGCATCCGGACAGAATTACATCCTATAATGTAGGTACATTTGAGTGTTTTATGTTAAAGTTGAGAGATGATTTGATTTGATCTAATTCATGCATACTTCAGAAGCAAGTTCTTGTGAATATTTGAACCGCCCTCGTATACATAAAGTACACGCACGCCGGATCTCAATGATAATCCGTATTATAATAAGACGGCCATAATGAATCGTACTCGCTTTCTCTTCGCGAACACACACCGTAAAAGTTTAGTTAACTTTAGCAATTAAAACTTAAATCAGATGTCACAGGTCTTAAAGAAGTTTGTAATTTATTCCCCATGTAAATTATTATGTTTGACACAACGGAATTTATGGTAGTTTTCATTATGGAGGCGCGCGGCACCCTCTCCAAGAAAATACGTGTATTATAATAAATTTAGCGACGAAGACGTTTCCCAGATAGGAATTGCCTGCAGGAGGGGTCGCTGGACCGCAGGGGATAGCTGGAAAAAAATTTGCATGCCGCTTATAGCCTCTCTGTTTTGTCAGTTTACACCATAGAAATCATAAAATATATAGAACGCCAGACACCTTTACATTACGCACTGAAAAATAGTTAGACTATGTAGGAGCTTAGAAAACAGACATTTAGGGAAAACTCTGTAAGCTGTTGGTTATACTGCATTTTAATCCCAGCGTATTGGTAATTGAAACTAAAACGTATGTTTGTAATTGGACCATTGAACAGCATGAAATAACCTCTTTTTCTATATCATAAGTTCTCTCTTCTAAGTTCTCCCCATTCTGAGCAATGCAAAATTTGTAACATGTTTTTAACTCTAGTATTTATTACATTTTTAGGACATTTCCATGAATAGTGGCACATCCTGCTATTCATGGTATCGGGAATCGTTATCTTACAATGACAAACAGACAGACAGATAAACCCTCCTAATGTAAGCTGTTGGTTATACTGCATTTTAATCCCAGCGTATTTGTAATTGAAACCAAAACGAAATGTTTGTAATTGGACCATTCAACAGCATGAAACAAACTCTTTTTCTATATCCTAAGTTCTCTCTTCTAAGTTCTCCCCATTCTGAGCAATACAAAATTTGTAACATGTTATTAATTCTCGTATTTATTACATTTTTAGGACATTTCCATGAATAGTAGCACATCCTGCTATTCATGGTATCGGGAATCGTTATCTTACCATGACAAACAGACAGACAGATAAAAACCCTCCCGTATTGCAAATTTGAAATGGATGATAAGAACTTAACAGGAATAATCCGGAAACAATTAAAATAGTCTGAGAATTTGCCGCGTCATTTTAATTTTAAATTCCATTATTCATGTGATAATTGAACAATTTAAAATGCTATTAGTATTTATCTAAAATACCTGGGACTTCGTAAGGTCGTTCAAAACTTTCGTTTTGGTGCACAGGACAAAGTAAGGACGAAATTGGCTTAAAATAGCGTTCTATTGTATATAATGAGGATTAGTCCAAAGAGGGAATTAACATTATGAAGTTTTAATTGCCAATTTTACGCTTATTGGATAATGGTACATGTAGGGTTAGCTGTTTTTACCTGCAGAGTAGATATTATCAGACAATTAGGTACCTGTACTTAGTTTTTAATCTTATACGAAGAGAAAAATATGTGAATGCACAGGATGAGTTGGGTTTCACATGCTGGTTACCAGTGGTAAAGATTACATGGGAAGAAATTCAATTCATTTAAGAAGTACTCTCAATTCAAGGAGCTATTTAAAATTTTAAAATTTCAAATTGTTGGTCCTCCAATAATTTATTTTAAAACTCTATCAAAAATAAATATGAATACACAGGAAATATTTATTTGTAACAAATTCTATAACATCGTCAAAGGAAAGTGATATATCTTAACATGAAAATGTGTTGTCATGTTTGAATATAATAAATACATTTCTGTCGATAACTTGACAATTTTGACAGCACGTGAAACATAAAATTATTGAATTACTACGGCTGACAAGACATACGAATTGTTATGTGATAGTTGCATAGCTGAAGTGGAGAATAATATTTGACATTTTGATTGACATAACATCAGAATTAAGTGTCGTTGACATTGTTGTGTTGATGGTTGCGTAGTTAAGATGAAGGATAACGTCTGACATTTAGATTGCCAGAATTTTTTTATAGAATAAAGAAATTGCAAATATTAAGCTAATGCCAACAGCACAAATTTCAGATTACCAGAAGAAAACGCATTGTTTGTATTTTACGTAGGTATCTTATAGACCATGTTCTGTATATTTCTTGTCAAATAATAATCTAAATTTATGCAATTTATGCGAGCATGCGAAATTTTAATTCGCGTCTGGTAAGCGACCATGGGCGTCCATAAATAGGGGTTTAATATAATTTAGAAAAAAAAATGTTTCTTCTTTATAAATACTTTAAAGAAGTGAGAGTATTAATAGAAATTTTGGGACACGTCAATAGTTGGTTTTGTCTAATCGTCATAATTTGAACAAAATATGATACTGATTCGGACTGGTACCATTTATAATGCGGCAAGTGTCGGAATAATTTCATTATCTAGGAAATTTCTCGAAAAAGTCAAGTTTTATTTTTAACTACACATCTTTGGAGATGATTTTTTAATTATGACGTAATTAAATTTTATTTAAATTTCACTTTTGAACTATTGAAAACTGATTTCAAATATATGTATGTACTTAGGGCCTAGTATTCACAGATATTTGAAAATATTAACTGCGATTACGTCACTGTTAAAAAATTAACTCAAAAGATGCAATTAAATTTAAAAATAAAAATCGACCTATTCGGGATTTCTTATAAATATGATCACATTCTGTATGTAACTAAATTTACTCTATATATTAATGATATCAACTCGATTACTTCATCACTTACTTCTAGTGAGCCTCCTTGTGCAACTGATGTTCCCAGAATTCAAAATAAAACCACCCACATCCATACATAACCGCCGGTGATGCATTAAAAATGACCAGGTCCAAGTTCCATGATTAATGCGATGAGGAAGAAAATATTTGAACACATGGATCTTGTTATCCTAAGGATGCGCCGGGTAAATTTAACGACCTCGGTCGGTCCTCTGACTTGGCAAAAACATGTGTCATTTGCATATTCGTCTCACGTGTATCCTCGTACTACACGACCCAGGAATCCACAAACGGATCCTTTTAATAAAAAAAGAACAAGCAGTTTACAGCGCAACCATATTGTCCCACTGTGGATGGCAATTTATCCCTTTAGTTTATCGTTAATGCACTAAACTTTCCAATGTCATGTCAGCTGGAAAACGCACTGATATCTACTGCTTACTTTTACTGAATTCAATACGAAATTTTACAGAATCTTTCATGTAATTTCTGTTGCATATGTCCAGAGACACGTCAGTCTAATTCTATTCTAATACGTTTTAGTTGTATTAATGTGTGGTAGGCAAACATGTTCATTAATAAGGACTTTTTGTTTGATATTTGTTACGTTTGCATTTGCAGCTTAATTTAAATATTATACAATTCATAAATATAATAGAAACTGTTTAGATGTTTACATCGCCATTAGCTGTGCCTTTAAACAACACAACATTAATTTCAACTAACATATACCTTTGTGACAGTAAAAATGGTAACAGTTTACACTTTACAGCACAAACTAACGTTAGTTGTAGTTACGTTAAATTGTAAACTTGCTGTAACTAAAATTCAGGCTGAAAATATTTATTTGTACACAAATGTACGCTTATCTACCAATATTTACAAAAACCAAGGAATATATATTAATGTTTCGGGAATATGATATTATTTTCAATACACTTTTAGAGAAAAGGATTGATAATTCATATTTAGAGGATGGATGGACGGTTTTCAATACACTTTTAGAGAAAAGGATTGATAATTCATATTTAGAGGATGGAATGACGGACATATTTCACTAAAAAAGTTTTCATATCAGAGCATATTTCTATAAATTATGTGATACCATCTAATCACTTTCTAATAATGACAGCTATCACATTACACAGTTTTTGTATTATTAGTTGCTTGAAAAAACAATCCATAAAACGCAGAAAATAAGTTAATTAGTTTATCGAGGCTCAGTCTAGTGTTGTTCTTTAATAAAATATTCCCCTTACGCGCAAAAACCTTGTTGAGGCAGATTTGGTAGCACTTGACCTAGAAGAGCGACAGTTTCATTTCGATGGTAAATTCGGCTTTTTAACGTCCCCCCACTGTCTCCGAATGTAAATACACACGTCGACAAAATTTAGATAACTTTAAGAGCAAAAAGCATTTCAGAGTTCAAGCTGTTTTCCTGACGATAATTTGATAAACTTTAATTAAAGGCATTTCGGATGAATTTTTGATTTTTGACAGTTGTCAGAAAGCTGTAGCAGAATGATAGTTCTAGTATTACGAGTATATTTGATTTTTTCTGAAAAACAAACACCAAACCATCTTGTCTTGTGGACAAAAGCTGAACGACAGTGACAGAATGAAACTATCTTTCTTATGGCTTATATTACTTATCTAGTATTAAAAAGTGTCTATATTAGTACTATCATATGACATTAAATCTGGACCATGTTCTCTTGTATTTGGAAAAGCTGTGCTACTAACAACTGTCAGAATAATGATGTTAGTGTTTCTTATGACAGAAAATTAGATTCCCCATGACATCTAATCACATCTAATTTTACATGGTACTTTTTTCATGATGATTTATTCAAAATCATCCAATGAAGTCATTTTGTTTTCTCTACGCATTTGTTACCTTTATCAACTCTAGTAATATACTCTTTTTTAAGTTGACATTTTCAAAATCCTTCTATTTGCTCACAAGTTATGTTTTCAAGGAGTTAAACCAATTATATTTTGGAGCTAGTTCATTCTCGTCATTGTCATTTTGTCTGCATATGGGTTTGTCATTGTATAAACACATTGTGAAGGTGTTTCATCATTCAATTTCATTTTTCTCTGTGGTTCTTTTACTAAGAATTTGTTGTGTCTTAACGTTAGTATGCAGCTCCAATAAGATTCTGTTGAGGTCTTGTTAGGGTTCCTTCATCGTCTTACAAATGAACTGGCACCAATTTTCACTGTGAAGCCGCAGTAATAAAACAGTGGGGATCAGTTTTGAGTGATCCTATACCTACCACAGCTTTATTGCTGCTTGACTGTCAGACTAGGAAAGGATTTTGTGCGTTTTCTTCCCTCTTCATGTTTCTTCGCACTCAAAAATCTCAATGCAATGTTTCTTGGAGTGCCCTTTATAGCAAATGACGATTGGCTAACCTTTAAACTTAATAACTTCAGTTTTATGATAGCTTTGACTTTGAATCCTATATTCTGTAGAACTGTATATAATCATAGTGGATTTAACCACCATTAGATATTTTTTGTTCATATTCCAGGTTAATTTAGCATCTAGATGACTTAGACAGATATTGTAACGCCTGATTTGCACTTCAATATTTGCAAAAAAGGGGAAGAACCCCAAACTTTCTCTTTGCTATACCACTTTTCCACAAATTTACAAAACTTTTTGCGTAAGACCTGATATAGTCTCAGCAATATTTCCCTATGAGTATGTTGACATTCTGTTTGTCTAATAGGACTGAAATCTGGAGATAATGCCGGCCAGTGTAAGATCTCGATTCCCACCGCATCAAGAATAAATTGCTTGATTCTGTGGTTGTTTCAGCAGTTGACACTCCCGCTCTGTGCTTGTATCCTATCTTTCGAGTCCCTAAACTTTGTCGACGAGTGTATGAAGCCCCCTGGCATACCAGCAGCATAATTAAATCCGCGGTGCCGTGGCAACTAAACGAAACAAACCGCCGCTTATTTCGTGATTTTTTACATTAAAAAGAAGTTTATGAATTCAAAGCGTATTCTATACAGGAAGGATAACAGGCGCCGGCTACGGGGTTGACGCTGTCAGAATAAAACCCGGCCAGCTCTATGAATACTAACGCGATTCTTAAAGTTGGGAATATTCTACAGAATCCTTTGACTGGGCCCGACAATTAGTGCCTTTTCTTCCTTACTTCAATAAAACCGGAGTCGTTTATGTTCCACGTGACAAAGGCCGTCCTGGATGAAGACAAAACTCACAGAAGAAAATCTGTTGGTTTTCTACTATTGGATAATATCAATATCTGCTTTTAACATTGTAAATGTTTAAGGAAGGTTAGATATACAGAGTGTCTGGAAATGAGTGCTTTTATTTTTGCTGTATGACCAACGATGACAGAATTATGACAGAAAATAGGTCTTGAATATGTCATAACCTCTCACATACCATGTCAGGATTGTCAGGTGTTTGTGCATCATAATTACAAATACACAGACATACTTAGGCACTGTGAATTGTTTTCTTAGAGCTCTTTTCATAACAGAATAAAATGTGAAATAGTTATAAGTGTTCAAAATAAATGCCGTTACAAAACAAGATTTTAATAGTGTTTATTAGAAGATATCAACAAGTCAGTAGTAGGCTTTGTCTTTAAAATTTGACAGTTAATAATAAAACTATTTTATTTCTGCTACTGTTTGTTGTTGAAAATGACTGGAAAATGTATATTCAATGAACAAGTTGACATGATACTTGTGCTATATTTCTGCGAAGGAAACTGTAAAAGAAATGTGGAAGAATATCGTAGGAAATTTCCAAATCGAGTGATAGAGTGATAGAGAAACATTTTCTAATATTGAGAGACGGTCTCGAGAGACAGGAAAGTTTTTCAATAATATCCAACAACTTCCTAATATAATAAGGGTACAAGATGAAGAATATATTTTGCAAATAGTTGAAGATAAACCACAAATAAATACTAACATACGGATTCATCAACAAGGCGTAACGTTAGTCAGACTAGCGGAGGTTACGCGAAAAATTTACGCATCTGTTGCACTAATTTAAATAAAAAGCATACTCCTATTCACTACTATGTATAATACTTACTTTATGATATGTTAACTAATCCGTAGTACTGAAAAGTACAGTTTTTGAATATAAATACTAAATATACAATGGGAAACGCAAGGAACTAGAGGCCGAAGTTATGCGATTTTTAGACAGGTACAATACTGGGTCTAACTTTTGGCGCAAATATGGACGTAAATAAACAGCCTACCTAGCAACGCATGCTTCGCTACCTAGCAACGCATGTTTCGTGAATGAGCGCAAAGCTGGTTAGGCCAACTAACGCGCTTTACACGGGCGTAAACTCGTTAGTCGGACTAGCGCTACGCCCGTTTCATGAATCCGGCTGTAAACGTTTATGCCGAGAAACTGGATTATCAAGAACTTCTGTAGACTAAATTCTTAAACGTAATCTACTACATCCATATCACTTTTAAAAAGTGCAACAGCTATTACCTCACGATTTAGATCGATGAGTGACTTTTTCTGAGTTTATCTTGCATCAGGACTTGTTTCACTCGCTAGAAGAATTACAAATGTTCACAACTTTTATGCGTATTCCGATATAAACCCCTATGAAAAAACTCCTAGACATTTTTAACGCGAGATTAAGATAAATATTTGGGTCGGTATTATTGACTGTTAATTGGACCAGTTATATTACCAAGGAAAGTTATCTGGAATTTCTGCTAAATCTCACTGATTTAGCTGACCTTCCAACTTAGACTAGAGTTTTGGTTTATGAATGATGGGGCATCGCCTCATTTTAGTGCTACTGTTGAAGACAATTTGAATTTTTAGTTTCCAATTGGTTAGGACGAGGAAATACTTGTTCTACAAATTGGCCACCACGATCGCCAGACTTCAACAAATGTGATTATTTTCACTGGAGAATATTGAGAAATTTTGTTTCATCTTCACCCATTGAATCCCGAGATGATTTGTGTATCGTATTATGAATAAATGTAATGTGATAAGTAAAGATAGTATGTCGTTTGCACATCTCAGGTCCGTCGGTTGAAAATCGAAATATTTAAATATTCCTAATTAAAGACAAACATCATCTTCAAAATAATGGCCAGCTTTGAGGAACATCATCCTATTTATTTACCGGCATGTGTCAAGGTCGCAGTCGCTTCCGCCCTCCGCTTTCCAATTGCCAATCTCTTTGTAGGGACGATATCGCGTTATTAGCAAATAATGTTAGTTTCTTGTTGGTTTGTCTGTTTCGTTGCTTGAATATGTTCCGTCGGCCTACCACTCATTCTACAATGGAGAAATAGATTAAACATTATTCAGATTTAGAACTTGATGGAACAGAATTAAAGTGCAAAATTTGTGAAAGAGTTATATCGTGGAATTATAAAACACGTATTGTGGAACCTATGCGCTCGGAACAACACAAAGTTGGTGTGAGTAATAGTACAGTGCCTTCATAAATGATACAAGCCACGTGATCAGGGTCGAGATTCTCGAATCAATCGCAGAGCAATTCATATGCGAATATCCTTTTCCTCACTACGGCAATTGAGGGAGACAAGAAATCTATTTGCATACGAGTTGTTCTTCGAGAATCACAGTCCTAGTCATATGGCTTGTAATCATTTATGAAGGCACTGTATGACAAACCGTGAACGCCAAAAACAGTTTAACAACGACTTAGTGTTTTAAACTTGCGACAGTTTATTTGTCAGGTACTGGAATCTAGTGCTGAACGTGTGAAGAAGAAATTTAATACCGATTTTCAGAACAATCCGAGATTTTTAACTGTATGCCATATAGTAGATCTTTTTGAAGGTAAAGGGCTAAATTTTGCTCAACCCACCCTAAATGTGCCATCAGTGAAAAATTATACATATTCTATATATGCCTCAGTGACCTCTGTGAACGTTGAACGTACGTTTTCGAAACTGAAATGGATTTTAAGCGATAAACGTCACAACAACTGAACATGTACAACAGTTGGTGGTTATTCAGTTTTATTTCAGTACTAAAAGTGAATAGTATAGTGTTTTGTAAATTACACAACTTAATATGATCCATTTTGGACAACATACATATCACCCGTACAAGGTAACAATAAATGTACGTATTTACTTGACTTCCACAAACGTTAACGTTAGTGTCCTAACTGCGCTCCTGATAATGACGTCATGTGCGAACGATATACGGTCTCTAGTTATAAGAAACATTCATCATTTATTAGACAGAGTAAATTTAAATTTTCGGCGAATAATATATTTATGTTTGTTTTAGAGTAAATGGTGTCTATTTTAATTAGTTTTAATTAACAAAAGCTTGTTTCAGAATCGTATATTTAATACTCGGTTCCACGATCCACACAAATTTCAGCTCAATACCGTCAGATCACAGACATAACATCAAAGGCTACAGAATAAATGAACTTTTATTGACTTCAGACTTCATAGGTGACATCTTATGTGAAATAATAATCTATCTAAATTGTGCTTGGTTCTATCAGACAATCTTGTATTTCTATACGTATAGTGTATTATAAAAATACTCTTACATATTCCAAAAGTCTGCTCGACCATTTAAGATTTTAAAAAAATGAGAAATTGACTACAAAACTTATTAAAATTAAGTAGCCTTTTTTTACGAGACTCTCAGAGCTTAAAGAAGCACCACCCCACGTTATAATTACTCCTTATTTACTTTTTAATGGAATATCAGCTACATCTCGTCTTATGTCGGTACTAAGGAGGGTATTGCGCGATATTATGGAAATTTTATACAGATTTTGTTTCCAAAAACAAGTGGTTTTGGATTTATCAGTGCCTGGGGCGTTGTTTCCTTGGGATTATACGGCGGCTTCGTAAAGAACTGCAAAATTCTAGCAGAATTTTATTGACTTTAATGAATCTGGGAATTTTAATGAAAATTCACAAGCGTTGGTATCCGTCGTGCTGTAGAATGTCTGGAAAAATCAATTGCTACAAGGATATTCATTGTAAACTTTACAATACATTACTTTAATCCCAATAAATTTGGTGGTTTACTAAGAGTAAGAAAACAGATAACCATTCACAAATGAAGATGTTTTACAATAATATGTCATATGGGGGTAACGAGTAATTAAGTAAAGCAATTACAGAGTATTTTGGTAATAAATGTACTGTCTTTGATTCTGTGTTTGTCTTATATTTTTTCCTCAGAAACTATATAGATTGTACAAGGGCTGACGGTAGCCGAGCGGTCAAGGCGGTGACGAGCAGTCGCTGCCAGGGCAAGCACGAGCGGCCGGAAGTTGGTTCGAATCCAACACGGGGCAGGAAATTTTTCTGTCCTACCCATGGATGTTTGTGATTGTAAGGGTGGGGGGTAGTATAAGTTAGTAGGTAAAAAGGGCCAAATATGGCCTAATTACCAGTAAGCTTGATTACCTTTTATATAGATTTTACAAAACATTTTTTTACAATATAGACTTCATTTTTCGAGACGTATCTATTCCTAAATTCTTTCAGATAAGTTCTGAATCGCTCAACATAACGGTCAACAATTTAAAGAATTTATATCAGTATCCGGTGTGAACCAAGGTTCTGACTTAGGACCCCTTTTCTTTAACATCTTCATGAATGATATTGTAGCCGAAATTTATGTCAATTGCTTTTTATATGCCGACGATATGAAAACTTATGACAAGATTAAAAACATTAATGAATGTTTCAAATTGCAATCAGCATCAGTATAAGATTTTTTGAAAAAATGTTAAAATAGCAATCAGAATCAGATTAAAAAAAATGTATTTGTTGTTTTAGTTTTTTTCTTATAATTTGTAATGACATTTCTGGACACCCTTGTATACTGCTGAAACTTTTTCTTGTAATGTTTTTCAAATTATATTCTTTAATAAAAACATATTTAAATTGCTGATTTCCAACGGTCATTATAAACTCGACATTCTTTCGTTATTTTTAAACAAAGAAACACTGGGAAGTAACAAGGCTTCTAATCAAGAACATCTTTTTTCATAATTCCTTAGACAGGTCATCAATATCTTGCTTCCAATACATCTGAAAGTCAATATTTACACCAAGAAACTTTACTTCAGTACAATTAAGAAACTCATCCTCGTCATTCATATGGCGCAAAGTAAACAAAATAGACTGAGTTTTATCCTAATTGAGATACATCTTATTTGCCAAAAACCACCGCTTTACGTTATTTTGTGTTGTTTGTACATTCTGCTGAAAGACACCGACCTGATCCGCACTGTTTAAAATGGTATTATCATCTGTAAAGAGGATGAAAGTGGAAATGTCATCACTGTTTGGTAGATTATTAATGTGAATAAGAAACAGTACATGTCCAAGAAGCAAATGCGGTACTCCATGATTCATGGTTAAATATGATGATTTAATATCATTAAAAGCGACTGTGATCTGTCACTCAAAGTTATAGCGCAGAAGTTTTTGTATTAAGATGTTGTGACTCACAAAATCAAAAGCCTCAGTAAGATCATAAAAAGTACCAGAAACAATGTTTTTGTTTTCAAATCCACTTAGAACTGAGTGAGTTGTTTATTGCTAGCGAAGTGGATTTTTTATTACAAAAGCCAAATTGACAGGCATGAAATAGATTGTTCTGTTTAAAAAATTGCTTTATTTGCTCCTTTAGAATCTTTTCCAAAATAAAAAATACACTATGGTTTTTGTACGGGAGGGAATTCCTTTGAGCTGCCTCTGTGTATCGAATATCTGCTATCCAATGGCTAAAATTCCACCTCAGCAACAAGAATAAAAATACCAAGTAAAATTATGAAACGTAAGCGAGATAAAATCGCGATGGCCGAGACTCCAGGTGCCTTTCCGATACATTTCTTTGTGGTTTTGACGTGGAAGCCGATAAGGAGAAACGCGAGACATTGTTGCACAATAAACGTCTCCCCGTCAACCTGATCGTACGTATTGCGCCATTGTAGAAAGTCCTACTAACTGTTTGCGTGGTATGCTACGAACAGACACATCCAGATAGTAGTGAGGTTCATATGTCACACAATAATAACGTGCCACCCCTTTCCCCACACCGACTGTGCAGACCATCAGTGGCGTATCTAGTGGCATTGGAAGAGTGAAGTTTTCTAAAAATAGGACTAAATATTTACTCCGTCCTGATAGCCATAATCCACACCGAATTAAACAGTGACGTATCTAGAAGATTTTCAAAATTTTTTTATTCCGATAGCCATAAATGAAATTCAGTTTACTTCTTTTAATTTTTTTGAAGCAAAGTGTCCCAAATTTTTCGTCCAAATCTTTTGTAAATAATACAAGGAAACAAGATTTTTTAATTCAATATACAGGGTGTCTCAAATTAGAAAAAGACGCGTGTTTTAATGGCCATTAAGGTAAACCAAACAGAACTAAGATATCTTCTTGCTGGTGAGCCATGAAGGCGGACCACCCTGTATATGGTATAGGCTTTGGAATTAAATCTAAAATACTATCTATAAAGTTAGATGAGCTACTGAAATAAGGACCGAACTGACCTTTACCGTCTGACTCTGCTGTAGACCACAGTATACTAAGCAATCAGTACGGAATCTTAGACAAGTTATGAATGAAATACGTCTGGCAGTTTTTAAATACTCCCACTCTAGAAAAAGTCGCCAAGAATATGGCGGATTCCACAGAACATACGAAAAAATAGCTAATAATTTGGCGTAAACATAACCAAAGTTGTTTCGTAGTTATAATACTTTGCATTCATTCTTAATTAACTGTTATAATTCACTGTAGTTTCATGTAAATTGAGGTATTGATTGAGAAATTATAGTAATAACTGTCAGTCACCAACAACATGGCGGATTTTTGGAAGACACGGGAAAGCTGAGTTTTCCTACTGATTGCTTAGTATACTGTGCTGTGGACTAACAATGAAACGAATTTTGGAACTCTCGATAACTTCCAAACTTGAGCCGCTTAAAGATATGCAACAATTTCTTGCCAATTATATAGTAATTCACTGGATCCGGCTCGAAGGACCAGAACATGTTTGATTTCGTATCTGGAAGATCAGCAACCAGGCGAATATGCAACAGCTTCGTATCCGGGGATCGACGACCAGGCGAAGATTTAAATAATAAACTCGAAGGCCCGTATAGTTGATTTATTGTAACAATTTACAAAATAAAGTATTAAAAATTGACTGACATTACATATATTACAAAATTAAATTAACTGTTAGTATATTAATATGGACCCTTAGACCTGTTTTAAATATAACAATTAATAGGAGGCATGCTCCAACATACTCCCCCCTTGAAATGTTAATTACGTTTAAGTTTTAAAAGAAAAAATTTTAAAAATTAATCAACTCTGAGAATCACGAAACGGTAGACATAGCACAAATGCTCGCCACAAGCCGTTTGTAGATTCCTGTTGTTATTTTAAGGGCCGGTATTATAAAGCTCAGGTTAAACCTCCGGTTGTTCAACCGTAGGTTGAATTTGAACCGGCGGTTGAAAAAAATTCTGTATTATAACACTATTTCATGTTATGCTTTCAGCTCAATATTAGCCAATGAAATATCAGAATATCTTCCCGACAATATTAACAGATAACCTGTCTTTTATTTTGACATTATGCAAATTATAATTATTGACAGTGTAATAATTCTTGGTGACATTCTTATATTACTATAAAAAGTAATAGAGTTATTTATTCTGATACAGACTGCCTCCGTCTAGTAGATGTAATTATTAACTACAGAAATATTATAAAGTGTAAGAAAATGTTCTTTTATGAACTTGCTTTCACAGTGATATTTGGGACAAAACTGCAGATACTTATAATTTTATGTATGTTATAATTATATATTATACAGTTAGATGGACAAAGAGAAATACATTTATTTAGTTCCACAATTTTAGCTTGTATTATATATTTCTTTGATATAATTTAATTGTAACTTCTACAGATCAGTTCTGAACATTACAAATGAAACTCAATTTCTGAAGGTTTTATATGAGTTTACACACACTTTTATTTATGTAGATATTTGTAGTTTCAAAATACTTTCAACCGACAGTTGAAATTCAACCTGTACTATAACCATCGGTTGAGTGAAACGTTGCTAAACCGACACTTCAACCTTCAGTTGACGTTTATAATACTCAAACTGCGGTTTGACCGGAGGTTAAAACTCAACCTCCGGTCAACCGGACATTACCGGCCCTTAGTATTACGACACGAGTAATTCCATCGGGTCCTGGATGAAGCAGAATGATTTTTCCTATACTCCATTTTATTGGAGGTAGTTTTCCCTCCTTGGTTATGACAAGAACATCGATTTTAAACAGAGCAGAAGACTGAAATTTCCACTTGATTCTTGTTTGCAATTCTGACATCTATTCCTTTGTCCATCTTGACCAAATGTCTTCAGCCACCACTGTTCCAGACTAACCCTGGCAGCGAAGATGAAAGGTAAATACGTCACTGTTAATGTTCTGTTTGTTTGGAGACGATTATTAGAGAATTTACTTATTGCATCAATGACAAGAGAAAGTAAACTGAATTACAGTCGTCTAGGACGAGCTAATGAATGGGTAGGGGTAAAACTTGGCATCTATTATCATTTTCAGTCGGCAGGCTGCTAAGTGGCGACCCGATGGGTTTTGGCGGCCCCCGAAGAAATACGCGTCTGCGAGAAAGTTCAGAACTTACAAATAAAGATGTAGATTTGGCCCGAGTTGAATTTTTACTTCTAACTTTAGAAATTCCATTTCGGGGATCTTAATTTAAGAATTTTATTAGGAAAGTTTGGCGGGAACGGTTTTTTGCGGTCACGCTTTATCTCGACCTATAAAACTCGGTTTCTATGAACGGCTGCTTTATTACATGCAATATCTTTCATATACTGAGAGTAAGTTTAACTGACAACCCAAAAAAATTCATTATTGGCCCCGGAAGCTTATTCAACAATTTGTATAGGTTTCTATACATTTTTGCTTCGCAACGTTTTATATCGTTTATATATTGAGAAAAAAAAATGTAACTGGACATTTCAACTTAGAATCAAATATTATTTTTTGTCATTTCTTTGTTTTCTGTGATAAAATTTTCATAATAAATCCTTAGATATCATTCTTACTTTGATTATTTGATCTTGAAAAAATATAGAGTTGCGGCAAGAATTCAGGCCAATTACGTCGCGACTAATTTTCAATAGTTTGTCGCGTTAAAACAATACTTTTTTTTATAATTTAGTGTAATATATATTCTAAAGTTTCTTCTTTGTTGGCAGTTAATTGAAGTAGAACAATTGTTGGTTAGTTGGGTACACCAGGCAAAATTATAAATTAAAACAACTCGGCAATTATCACATTGGATAACATTTCGGTTTTTTTATTTATAAAACCATCTTCATAAAAATTGTTTTTAACCTTTAGTATAAATAGGGATCTCTTTTCTTTTATTATACACAAAACGTCAAAAGTCTTGGATCCCCTGTATATAAAATGATTCGATTAAACCTAGTACTTTTTCTTAATGTGGTAAAAAAGTACATGTACTTAGGGAACAAAAACACAATAAAACATTGCAAACCATGAACCTTTACTTTATTACCAATGTTTTTACAAATCTGGTCAGTTTGGCAGTGTATTCAGCCAAGTGTTCCTTTGAATTTTTGTACATTATAATGCCAGGACGTGAAATTTCTGCGTTTACCCGAGCAAGAATGACTGCTTTACATGATGCAGGATATTCTAATCATCAGATATCGAACATGTTGAGCATTCCTAGATCATCTGTTGTACAGATATGAAGAATACAGTGGAAGAGACCACGTAGTGACGTCCTGAGTATCTAATGGATGGGAGGATCGGTATTTGGTGCAATATGCCCGTAGACACCGCACATCTTCAGCTTCAGCTCTCAACGCTCACTTTCAAGGTACGTTTCGCCCTGTTACATCGACACCTATTATTCGAACACGACTCCATAACGCAAATTTACTTGTTAGAAAACCATTACGGGTCTCCACTCTACTTCCAAGGCATCGTGCTATCCGCCTCCAGTGGGCGCGAGAACATAGTGGTTGGCTTTTACGCCAGTGGCGGTTGATCTTATTTACAGATGAAACCAGAATTGGGCTGGTTACTTATGACAACCGACCAAGAGTCTGGAGGAAACCAGGTCGTCAACAGGGACTTCATTTTCCCCGTTAAGTTGCTCCGTATGAAGGGGATACCGTAATGTTTTGGGGTGGAGTAATGTTCAACCGCCGCACCCCATTAATACGCATACAACAGAATATGACCAGTCAAATTTACATTGAACAAGTTATCACGCCCATTATATACTCCCTATGTAATTAATTAGGTGAAAATGTTGTGTTTATGGGCGATCACGCTCTAGCACATCGCGCGAGAAGGGTTCAAGAGACACTCGAAGCTGGATATATCAATAGATTGGATTGGCCAGCCAACTCTCCTGATATGAATCCTATTGAAAACATGTGAGATTTCGTTGCTAGAGCCATTCATAATCATATTCCTCGACTTCAGACTGCAGATGAGTTAGTCGTGGCGGCAAAAGAGGAATAGAACAATATTCCGCAAGAGATCGTTGACCGCTTAATTATTTCAATGCACACATGTGTCAATATACTATTGGAACGTGGTGGAAAACAGATTCAGAAAACAATGTACTCTTATAAATGTATTTGGTTTATCTGACAAAAAGATTTCTTTAACAAAAACGAGGGGGAAGTCCAAGACTTTTGACGCTGTGTGTAGTTCACGGAAGCCTGTACCGTTTGGTTATACGGGATGTCGAATAAAATGTCAACATGTGTTGGAAAAAGTTTTTAAAACATTAATATTCCACAAAACTTTCGTAATTAGATATTATTTTGTTTGAGGAGAATTTAAATAGTAAAAGTGGATAAACAAAACATCAAGAATTTTATTGTTGATATTAGTTTTGCCCTACGTCTTT